>PVKE010018595.1:0-29358 GCA_004027555.1 Craseonycteris thonglongyai | reverse complement strand
TAGTGAGGCTGAGCTTCTTTTCATACGTTTACTACCCATTTCTTCTCTTCTATGAATTACTGTTTGTAACTGTTGTATGCCAAATAATAGACCCCCACCCCCCAAATATATCCATAAACTAATCCCTGGAACTTGTGACTATGTTACCTTCCAGGGGAAGAGACTTTATAGACGAGATTAAGGTAAGAATCTTGAGACATAGGAAGCTAACTCTGGATTGTCTGGATGAGCCCAATCTAATCACGCACGGCATGGGTCTTTACAGATGGGGAGCCCTTCCCAGTTGTGATCCGGGGAGACAAGATTAGGGAAGTATGGTCAGGGATGAGGGTGCAGAAGGGGCCACAAGTCACGGAATGCAGGCAGCCGCCAGCAGCTGGAAATGCAGATTCTCCCCTACAGCCCAGAAGGAACGCAACCCCGCCTGGACCCCGATTTTCACCCAATGACACTCACGCTGGACTTGACCTACATAACTGTAAGTCATAAATATGTGTGTGTTTTACTTAACACACTTTATATTTTCTTTTTTTTCTTTCCAAAGAAACGTGTTATTTTAAGCCAGTAAATTTATGGTAATTTGTTACAGCAGCAACCGGGAACTAATACAATAACCTTTCCTGTTTTTCTCTAGCTCAACTTTTACCATGAATTTGCAGGAGTTTCGAAATGTCATGAATATTAAAACCCTGCATTAGCTATATTACCAATATCTTCTCATCAAACATTGATCTTTTTGAATATTGTTTTTGTATCATTTGCCATATAAAAAGTTGTTAACTATATGTAATTAAAACAATTAAATTTTTAAAGCCTTTAAATTTTCTGCCTGGCTTAAAATGATCTCTTGCAACTTGAGATTTTATAAATATTCTCCTAAATTTTCTTCAAGTTTAAAACACTTTTCCAGTTTTTATATGTAGGTTTTTAATTTACCTAGAAGTCTATTTTTTAATATAATGTGATACAAGAGTCTAATCAAATGATTTGCTAGATGGACAGTCAATTATATCAACTAACTATATTAAATAAGCAATGCTTTTCACTCTGAACTGAAACAGAAGTGAGAGTTTGAACAAGATGTCCTCAAAGATTCTTTTCCTCCTTAAAATTCTAAATAACCATGGAAGAGGTAAATACTGCTTTTCTGTTTCTCATAATCTGAGGTCTGATTCGGGGCTGCAGCTCTACTGGGAGCTGTAGGTAAGCCGGGCACCTGGTGATTCTTCATCTCTTCCTCGCGCCTCTGCTGAAGCTGCTTTAACTGCACCTGGAGCTGACTCTCCACTTGCCGCTGCTTGTCCAGCACCTCCTGGTAGCGCTCCTTCAGCAGGGTCCTCTCTGTCATCATCTTATCCTGTTGGCAACACCAGGAGAGAAGGGCCATCCTCTGACTTAAGGGAAGCAGCAGTCCGCGGCACCGTGCAGAGCTCACCGTGCTGCCGCGCCCCGTGCTGCAGCGACGAGTCACGTGGGGCCTGTAGACGCAGACTGCTTACCTCACCATCCAGCCCCTCAGTCACCCAGCCGCATTCCAAGTGCTCAGTAGCCACCTGACTAGTGACTACCACAGCGGACAGCACGGACATGGAATGTTTCCAGCGTTACAGGAAGCTCTATTGTGTGGGAATACTGCCCTACGGCGGGGACAAGTGACCTGCGGCCTGTGGGCCAGAGCTAGTCCCTGCCTGTTCTTATCAGTGGAAGTTCCATAGGAACACAGCCATAACCAGGCTGCTCCCATGCCGCACGGCAGAGTGGAACGGTTACAGCACGGTCCATAATGCCCACAAAACCCAAGGTATTTATTATCTGACCTGTTTTGCCAACCCCTGCTCTAGGGAATAAGAGGGAGGAGGCGGCATTTTATCATCCATTGAGAGAGAGAGAAAAAAACTGAGAGAAAAAAAAAAGAGAGAGAAGAATAGGCAAAAAGAACAGCTCATCCAAAATGCACCCAGGAACAGGACTGTTCACTGTCATTAGCTCTGAAAACTGACAGACCCACAGAGAGGCCTGTGGGTTGTGGGAAGCAGACTGGGCACAGTGGCAAGCTCCACGTCACATCGGGAGCAGAAGTTAGGACCCCAGTTCAGCTCCACTGCCTGATTTTAGTACGGCAAGAAGGGCAACGGCTACCTCCCAAAGACTCCCTTACACTTGGCGGGCCGACTGAAAACACGTTTGGCATAAGGTAGCTCATATAAAACTTAAACTGCGAACATTAAACTGAATTTGTTCATTAAAAGATAACTATTTTCAAAGGAAAGGTTTTAGAAGTGAATGAGAGAAAACTTCTCCAATTACGATAATTAAACAAGCTCTGAAGGTGGGATTGGGCTTTGGGACAAGCGAGTCCTTGGTGCACATACTGAGATGTGACCAACGCCCCCAGAACAGATTTCTCCTCAGCATCCCATCTTTACAGGGACTGCGTGACTGCGAGCTGTGAACTGGCCTCTGGCAGCTTTGAATGCTATGAAGTGTGTGTGTGTGTGTACATTTTTCTGAGATGAGAATTTAAAGTTTTCAAAAGATTCTGATCTTAACCCAGGAAAAGTTAAAGGAGGGTTAAGAACCAATAAATAAAATTAATAGATTCTCTCTATTCTCTTCTCTTTTTACCACCATTCTTTCTCTTTACTTCTACACGGTACTTTCTCTGCTCATGATGCCTCGTGAGAAAAACAGAGGATGGGAAAAGAATACTATTCTCATGGAAAGAAGCCTTAAGGTACATACTATTAGTACGAACAGATAAGTTAAAGGCAAAAAGCAAATTACTCTATTCAGTTCACCTCACCGTAACAAGCCCAAGGGTGGTCCCAGGTTGTTTTATCACGGGCTGATTTCTAAGGACCAGAAGTCACAGTTTCTAATGCAGGCAGTGGGCATTACCGTAAATGCATGGCACGGGTAGCAAATAAAACAAGAGCCCGGACTCCTGTACTGCCAGGAAGCTGAACTTTTGAAAACACTGGGCCAACACCCCCCAAAAGCACGCAGCCAAGCACTGCACAACCCTAGGCCTCTTCTGGCCCAACCGCTTGCCAGTTCTCACTCCTGCTTCAGCCTGAGACTCAAGTGTGGCTGGAACTTCCTAACTGGCCCCTCCAAATGCTAGTCACCCCGCACGCACACACACACACCTCACAACTCCCGTGTTCGTGCTCAAGGGAAGACGACCTCTCCCATTTCCCTGGCGTGCTCTCCCACCAAGCACATCTCTCTGTCGGTCTCTCACCTCAGGGACCTTTTTACAAGCCTGTCATTAATAACTCCTGAGTAGCTACTTTCTATTTAAATATTTTTACTGGCCTCGTTTGATGAATGTACTCTAATAACTTACTTCTTTTCATCTGCCCCATAATTTCTTCCATGTGCCCCAATATTCACTTTCTTTTCTTTCCCCCCAAATATTCACTTTCTTATCTGGTCACTACAAGCATGTTCACTCTTTTTTCCACTCAATTAGCACATCTTACTAAAGACCATTCCTGATCCTTGGGGGCCTTTCCCAGCATTATCCTTCCTCTTAAAAAATACACATTTAGACATCCATACATGTAAGGGATAGACGTTTTTGCCACTAAATGCCAGGGATAGGTCAAAGGAACCAGTTTAACAAAGATATATGTGAAGTTCTCTAAGTCTGAAAAACCAATTACCTAAGAATAAAATCGGAAGACATAACTAAACTATACGTGAGAAAAAGACTTGATGGAGTGTGACCGAAAGATCAACAGGGCAACAAAAGCCCAAATAGGCCAACGTCAGCTCAGGAAACAGTCTAGGAGAGTGAGGACGTGAGTCCCCCTGCACTGTGAATTCATTATGCTGTCTGGATTAATTCTCAGGATCGCAATGCAAAGGAAACACTGGTAAGCTGGAACACGCCAGGTGAAAAGGCAACCAAGATCATGAAAAGGCTGAGAACACATTGTGTGAAGACACAAAGAATGTTACACACATCTGGGGATGTTTCACTTGGGAAGGCCCAGACTTCAGAGGTGAGAGGACAAGGCAGGAAAGAAAAGGAACTTCCAATACAAGAGGATCTACTCCATAGATCAGGAGAGAACTACAACGACGAGGTTTCGGGGCCCTGTCCTCACCTCAGGATATACTCTAACAAGAGCTATTTTAAAATGCAATAGGCTGCTTTGTGAGTAGGAAGCTCCCCATCTCTGCAAGTGATCAAGTAGAAGTTAGCGGACTATTTGTCAGGAATTTTATAAAGAAGATTCCTGTCCCTTTTCCAACTGAGATGCATTTCTAGACCATCTGCATGAATGATTTCATGTATCAGCAATGACCGTTTAAATACTTACCAGATTCTTTTCAATATCTTGATCTGTGTTTACCTCTGAGTCAGCTGTCTTAAAGTCAGTCTATAAAGAAAGAAACAATTACTCAGAAGTGTTCAGTGACATTCTAGAAGACAGACTTCCTCTCAGACTTTCACCTAGAAATCTGCCACAACTAAGAAGCTGACTTAGTGGCATCATGGCAAGAGAAGTGCTTTAGTTCTAGCAAAAGGACTCTGACGTCCATGCTGCAGTTGGCATCTGTCCCCCAAAAGACCCTGAGCAAGGCCCAGCATCTGATGGAGAGATAGCCACAAGTCTGAGATAAGACTCTGCCCGCTACGGCCTACGTCACCAGAAGGCAGGATGCACTGTACATCTTAAGACGTAGGTCAGGGCATTTACAAGGATTCCTCCTACAAGGACAAAGGTGGGAGATATGAATGCTAACGGCCTACGCTCATCAATTACTCAGTGAGAAATTATATGATGTTCATAAAGTTCCCAGTCGCCACAATCAGACAACAGCTCCTGGCTTTATTATTTACTGAACGTCAGAATGAAGTCACCGCGAAGTCACCACGTGGCACTATATGGAAACAGTGTAGCGGTTGCCAGTAAAAATGAAACAGCGTAGTTCACCAAGTAGGAAGAAACGTCTCCTACCCTCAAAAACACAGGACAAAACAAAACACGGCGCAAGTTGCCTTTGAATAGTGGAAACGTGACACCCGACCTGCACGGCGATGTTCTGCGAAAGCTTCAGGGCAGAGCTCTCCTGGTCTTCCTCCTCGTCCACTCGGACGCCCTCAACCCCATTTGTGGGCGGCCCTACGGGTCGGAGATCCAAGCCTGTGTCCCTGCTCCCTTCCTTCACGACGGACGCTGGTGGGGAGCTCTCTTCTGAACCAGGCCCAGAGGCAGGCTGCTTGGTGTGGCACCCCGCCTTCAGAGACCCAGGGGCGGGGTGGGGGCTCTCCTGGAGGCAAGGGTCCTCATCCTCTCCCACCGTGGTGGCCCCGTCCTTCAAATCAGACTGAGACCCACTGTCAGAGAGACACAAGGCCTCCTCGTTGACTGAGTTCTCTTCTAGAATGGCCTGGGGCACTGCCGTGGTGTCCCCTGCTGGCGAACCAGGACTCTGCTCTGCTGGGTCCAAGCGAGTATTTCTGTTACTGTCCTTGGCTGTCGCTGGGCTACTTACACTCGACAGAGACGAGTTCTTGGGCTTCTGTGCAGGGTCTTTGGGGCTATCAAAAGATAAGACAAAAAGTTTCTCTCTTCACCCAATCTTAAAGAGAATTAAACACATGATACTTTTAATGCAACTACTAAAAGAACAAAACTAGACTATATAAACCCGCCAAATTACCACAATGAAGAGGAACTTAGTTTCTATGCAGTGATTTCTATCCCACATGCCGGGGATTCAGCCTGGTGGGTCAGAACCTGGGATCTGGAGACAGTCTACAGGAAATGACCGCACAACAGTAACTTGGAAGATACATAGGACTTTTTTAGGCCAATCTGAATAATTTTTAGGGAAGCAGAGGAAATAGCCTAATGGGAGTTAGAGTTATTTCATCTAGTTACATGTCTTAATTTAGTCACACACTGTATTTTAATAAAATATTAACTTAGAAATATTTCTCTGTTCTCACGTCTCACAAAAATAATTTTCACATAAACCCGTTATGCAGATAGATCTTTGCCCAGAACCATTCTTTAGGTCCTTCTGCAGTTTCCCAGAACACAGCATCTGCACTTCCAGCTGTCTGAAGTACACGCAATTTTGATTTCAAAACTGGAGCTGTCAGAAATTTTATCCCAGACAAGTACACATATGTACAACATTGAAATAGTTATTTTATTGTTTATCACAGAGACTTAACATACTGGTTTTTAAAGAGATCTTTGAAACTGACTTACAATAACCTCCAACAGTCACAACTGGAAGCATTTCACTGAGGAATGAATAATGACCAAATCTGCATCCAATTTCTTTACTTTTTTTTTTTTTAAACTGATTCTGTCAACTAAGCATCCTGAACTTACACCGACTGAAGGCCCCTGTGCCTTCCTTTCCTCAATTGTACCTGCTGTTCAAAATACCCATATTACAACTGCGAGAGCAGCTTATGATAGGAAAATCTTCATAAATACTCTAAGCTGGTTCCTTATTGGGAGTTAATTGGGGGGGGCACGCACTAAATTACAAACTGGGGCTTATATAGTAATTGGATATGAATCTTGACTCTGCTATTCACTAGTTATTTGACTCTAGACAAGTTACTTAATTTATAAAATAGAAATGTCACCTAACAGGATTATTGTGAGGATCAGATCATAGAATACATGTAAGTATTTAGGATAGTGCCTGGTACATAGTAAACTCTCAATACACGTTAGCTGTATTATTAGTCATAGTACGTGACTGGTTTTATTTGTAAAATAAAGATCCAGGGGATGCCGGGATGGCTCGGCAGGTTGAGCATTTGTCTTGCAGCCCTGGGGTCCAAGGATCAAATCCCAACCCCGGCCTGTGTGGACCCATATGCTGAACTGGGGTGTGCACCCAGTTCAGTTCTCGGACAGGCCGAACTTCCCATGTGGGAGGCCCCCAGCCAAGTTCCTGCCCTGTGCAACCCCATGCCCACCTGTGGAGTGAAACTATACTGAAACAATAGTGATGTACAACTATGGAGACTGCTCTGGGCCCTCCCCCTTCTTTCTGTCTCTGTCAAAAACAATTTAAAAATAAACAAATAAATAAATAATAAATAAATCTTTAAAAATCGTGGTTAAAAAAAATATATATCCAAGTGTATGGTTAGGCTTACTTAACATTTTCTCCATAACCCATTCACTAACAAACCTCTTATTTTAAACAGATATTTATTAAGTACTCTGGCGTCTGACAAGCCTGAGTTCAAAGACTGACTCCAACATAGGATGATAACCGTGGGCACATGACTAACCTCTTTGTGTCTTAGGTTTCTCACCTGTAAATGGGAATATTAGCATCTACTTCCTACGGTTGTTGTGAGGATTACATGTGTTAATACATATGAAGCGGTTAGTACAGTCCTATCTATTGTGTCAGGCATGAGGTAGAACATACTCAATTTCACACACTACTACGTAACAATGTGTCGAGGCACTGTAAGATGCAACTTTGTGTCATCACAACTCCTGCCCTCAAGAGCTTAGGAGAAAGGCAAGATAGATACGGAAAGCAGTAAGCCATGTTACCAAAGCTATCTATTTATCTATAGACACAGATATATAAATACAAACACACATATATATCTGTGCATATGCGTACCTACCTATGTGCGCATGTTATGTGTAAGATTTGCATGTATATATACACACATGTATACGTATGTATAATATATACACATGTAGTTAGGAGAACATACAATCCATGTAGGCGTGGTGGGAAATATTTGCAAGTTTGGATGCGTTCGACCCCCTGTATTCCAATCTATGTATTTAGCATGTCTGCTGAGTGTCAGATGCTGTGTCAGGTACCAGGTATAGATCAGACCGCCCCTCCTTTACAAAACTTCATCTACTTGACTGTCACTGGAGCCAGAAAGAGCAAAGACCAGCTCCGGGGCCCTTTGCCCAAATGCAAAGGCCCCAGGTGAGCACGCACGTGTTACCTGAGAGCATCCAGGGGCCCTTCGTCCGACTTGGAGGCGCATAAACTGGACGCGGACTCCGGAGGACTGGGAGCACCGGCCACCACGCCAGCCACCTCGGACGCCGCCATGGCACTCTGCACATTCAGAAACAAATTACAGGCTACAGGTTTCAACTTTCAAAAACACACGTATCTTCCTCCTCAGCATGCCCACACACCACAGCTGTCATCCCAGGCAAGAACTACAAAGCCGAGTTCCAGGAAGACACGCAGGAGCGCATTCTGCAGCAGGGCGTTAAGAGAGCCACCGCAGGCACGCACCAGGTCCCTGCGAACACCGAGCCCCGGGAATCACCAGATTTGTGTAAGTAGGAGTCTGCGCACTGCTTTTTCATAAAAAATGCGGTCACTTAAGACTACAGTCTGCGAGTTTCCAAAAAGTCCACTTGCCTAGCATGATGTTATAAAAGATGCATTACTTGTTTGGCTGAGTGTCAGTGATCGCTTATGGTTTTCGGTCCTTTGATGGCGTCCCTTTAAAAGCATGATCCATTAATAAGAGACGTGTTTGGCGAGAAATTAGTGTTAGGCGGGGCGATCCGTGTGTCCGCCTGTCAGTGCCTTTGCGACCGGAGGTCTGACAACCACAGGCCGAGGAAATAAGACTCTGCAGCTACTGCAGGGCACCAACCAGTGTGCCCGACTGGGTCCTGCGGGCGTGAAAACGGGCGGAAAACCCGGGTGACCCCGGTAAGGGAACCGGGACACATGACTTTCTTCGATCTAAAGGTCATCTACGTGGCAGGACAAACTCGTGACCTCTGCTGAAGGGGGACAGTGCATTCTGGGGGGGGGGGTCGGGCAGTGTAACACGGGGTCCATTTAAATTCTTGAGCTTTTCATGCCATCGCAGGTCAGACCCCTGGACCTTCGGGGGTGGGGGTGGGGGAGCCGTGTCCACACTCCAGTCACCGGCCAGGGACGCCCCCTGTGCCTCAGTTTCTCCCACGACACCAAGCTCCTGGGCGACAACGGGCCCTAAGTCGGCATTCCTGCTCCCCCAAGTGCAAACATCCCGCCCCCACGGAGCCCACGGGCCGGGGGTCCCGGGTGTCGGGTAAGTGGCACGACAGGGCACCCCAAGAGCTGGGGGTCGGGGGGCAGGCGCATCGGCGAAGTCGAACGTGCCGGGGGCGACCCCCCCCCCGCAGCGAGGAGGCGACCCCCGGGGGAGGCGACCCCAAGGGGACAATGGGGGGAAGCCGCGCGGGCGGGCCCGGCCGCACCTCGCCCTGGGCCGCTGCGCCCCGAGGCCGGCGGCCGCCGTCCCGCCTCTAGGCCGCGGCCCGCACCCGCCCGGCCACCCCGCCGCCTCCGCGGCCCGCCGCCCCCCGCCCGGCGCCCACCCCGCACGCCCCTGCGGCGCCGCGCTCCCGGGAGGGGAGCGGGGCAGGGACGGGACGCACCTGAGCGGGCGGAGCGGGGGGAGGGGTCGAGCGCCGGCCCGCGCGCGCGGCTCCTCCCACTTCCGGCGGCACGCGCGGCGGGGGCGGGGCCGCGCCGGCGCAGGAGCGGCCGCGGGAGCGTCGGCCTCCCCCGACGGCGCCCCCTGGCGGCCGGCGCTGGAACTGGCCGGGGGGGGACGCACGGCTGCGGAGAGGCCGCGGGGACTCTCCGGGGGCGCGGGGCGGAGGGGCAGCTGCGATCGCGACCCGCGCGCAGGCCGGGCGGAGCGCGGAGCCCGTCCAGGAAGGCTGGCGGCGGCGTCGGGGCCATGGGCGGCAGCCGGAGGAGAGGCACCGGGGGTTACGCCGGGGCGACACCGGGGGACCCTTGGCCGAGGGCGCGCTGCTCGGGGGGCGCGGGGGTGCCCTCGGGATGCCCGTGGCTCCCAGCGGCCCGGCCCCGGGGACCCGCCCCTGATTGGCTGCGCCTCCGGGCGGAAGTGATGCTGCTGTCACTAGCTCCCCGGGCTCCCGGGACCCCGCGAGTTTCCGCAAGAGCTTGCGGCCGGGCGGGTGAGTTGGGAACTCGGCGGGGACGGGGCTTTGGGGGTCGGGGGGCCCGCGGGCGGCGGCGATGCACGAAGCCCCCCGCAGTGCCCGCGTGGGGGACACGGGGCGCCGGGATCGGGGGCTCCAGGACGGCGTGGGTGGCCCCCGAAGAGAGGGGAGCCCGGTGCACGGGGCATTGGGGGGCTGGGGACACCCATGGCACGGACCCCCGTGCGCCACCTGGTTCCTGGAACTAGGGCGCGGCGGGTGCCTGGAGCTCCTCTTCCAGGAGCAGAACTTGAACTCAGGGCTGCCCCCCGTCCTACTGCTCGTCTCCCTGGGCGCCTGAGTTGTAAAGACACGCCTGGCAATTGCACGGTGGGGAGATCTGCCCTCACACGGCCTTGAGGGTGCCCTTCCCGGAGCCCTGGGTCTCCTGGGGGTCACCAGCTAAGTGGAGGTCAGGTCTCTCTCTCTTCTCTTCCGGAAACCTCTGGAATCTGCTGAGAGGGAGCAGCCTGCCCAGAGGGGTCACTGTCGGGGTCACTGTCGGGCTCACACGAGTTTTGTTTCGCTTGGAGAAGGTGTGCAGAGTGGCCGTGTCACCTGAATAGCCGGGGACCGTGGAGGCTGCTGGAGGGCCCGGAGGGACTGGAGAGGGGACGTGCCCGGGACCCTAAGAGGAAAAGGCGAGGAGAGGGATGCGCAATTTTGGAGGGAGAGAGAGGGCAGGTGGCGGCCTGTCTCCCTTTCCAAGGAGACTTGGGTAATGAAACGCCCCTTTTTCTGTGACGTTTAGTGTCAGACCCGTTCGGGGGTAGAGAGCAGATGCATCTAAAGGAGCCCAGTGGATACACACATGGTCACTGGGTCCTGTCCCCGCGGTCGTCCACCAGTTCTAACTTGGCCCGGATGACAGACCGAACTTTGGGCCCTGGGCCGGGCCTTCCAAGCCAACCTGCTGAGCTCATGACAAAGGGCAGGCAGACCTTGAATGTGCTTCCCCATCATTTCTTCCCTCCCGCTCACCCTCTCGCCCTTCTCTGTGCGCGCTCTTAGGTTTCTCCCCATCTCCCCGGCATCACTTCCCGGCATAGTTCAGATACAGAAATCAGGAAGGCAGCTGTACCTGGACTTCCAGGAGGCAGCACCGCTGACTCTTTGCAGAGGGGGTTCTGGAAACAGTGCGAGCCCCCTCCTGGGCGTCGAGGGGAAAAAGAAGACAGGGCTGTCCAGTGGTTGAGACGGGAAGACCCGTTGGGGGCTTTGTCCTGATTTGACCTCGCTGTACAGGTTCTGGCCCAGCCTGCAGGAATTGGACCTTGATACCTGGCCAGTTTCTCTGGTCCCAGGTCCTGGAGTTCATGGCTGGCCTCGTGTGCGTGTGCGTGTGCGTGTGTGTGTGTGTGTGTGTCGCTGGGTTTGGGAGGACACTATTTCTTCTCTTGGGGTCCACAGGTCTGTGGTCTGTGCTCAGAGTCAACACAAGTCACAGTGAAGTGATGGTTTGTCTGCGCTCGCACAACATGAGGGTGCAGTGGTTGGCCAGACCGGGAGCTCAGCCGCACGGTGCATCCAGGTGGGTCAAGCGGAAGGAGAAGGCAGCTGGGGCCAGATTGGTGTCCCCTCGAAGACGGGAGGAGGGTCTCTCCTAAAGAACAGCTCCGGTGCTGCCAGTCACGTGTGAGAGGGACGGGATTTTGAGCCCATTTC
The DNA here is from genome assembly GCA_004027555.1 of Craseonycteris thonglongyai. Classification (NCBI taxonomy): domain Eukaryota; kingdom Metazoa; phylum Chordata; class Mammalia; order Chiroptera; family Craseonycteridae; genus Craseonycteris; species Craseonycteris thonglongyai. Next base: position 17,695 of record PVKE010018595.1, on the reverse strand, counting down.
GTGGCAGCAGTGGGGATCGTGCCGCGGGATCCCCTAGCCACATGGGCGTTGACCCATCGTGCCACGGAAGTGGCCACTGGGCTTAGGACTGGCCACGTTCTACCCGGGGCTTATCCCTGCCAAGCATGAATAGAGAGGACCCCACGTTCGTCATTTAGACGGAGCGGGCCGGGGGGCTGCGGGCTGTGCGTGGATGGCTCAGCCTCCCTCTCAGATTCGGCTGTTCTCGTCGGCTCTTTTATCTCCCGGGGCCTTTCTCTCCGCCTGCAGTTTACTGCTCTGATGCTGACGGGGAGGCGGAAAGGACCACACCTGGATGCCCCCCTGGGCCTGCCCACCTGCCTCTGGCTGGGATTCGCCGGCCTCTTCCTGCTGGTCCCCTGGGTCATGGGCCTGGCAGGGACCGGTGGGCCTGAGGCCCAGAGTCCCGGGGGGCTGAGCTGGGCTGTGCACCTGGACGGTCCGGAAGGCAAGAGGGAGGACGAGACGCTGGAGCAGCAGGCAGAGGCCCTGGCCCGGGCCGCAGGGCTGGTGAACGCTGGGCGTATCGGGCAGCTGCGGGGGCACTACCTCTTCGTGCAGCCGGCGGGGCCCCGGCGGGAGCGGCAGGTGGAGGCCGCCCGGCGGCAGGCGGAGGCTGTGTTCACCGGGCATGACGCCGTGCGCTGGCATTCGGAGCAGAGGCCGTTGAAGCGAGCCAAGCGCAGTGTCCACTTCAATGACCCCAAGTACCCGCTGCAATGGCACCTGGTGAGCCCGGCCCCACTGTCTCCAGCCCCTGACGGACGGGTCCCGATGTCCGGTTCTTAGGGGGCTTCCCGCTGACCACTTTGGGGGTCTCCCCGCCCTCTTCCTGTGGGCCTGGGTGGTGTTGCTGCGCTGGCTGCACCCGCCCTGTGGGAGCCAGTGGGCAGCGTGGGCAGGGCTGCCTGGACTCAGATCCCAGCTCTGCGACTTCCCAGCGCGTGCCCTTGAGCAAGCTGCTCCACCGCTCTGTGCCTCAGTTTCCCTCTCTGTACAGTGCAGATTGTGATAGTACCTAGCTGGTGGAGGTAGTTAGGGTGAGTGAATATATGGGATTGCCTGACGCCTGCTGTGAACTGCTAACGGGGTGGAATGTTAATGTGGTGAACATCAGGGGGCATAACCATCCATTTATCCGACCTTGACCCCAGCCCTGTTGCATCTTTATTGCCCGTGAACGCTGCCCGGCTCTCCTGGAGACCTAGGCCGCAGCAGCGTGCTCGTCCCTCCTCGGCTCCGTCCCCACCTCGACCTATTGGTCCCGAACCTCTGGCTTCTCATGGTGGCCAAGAGGGACCAGGGGCTGCTAGCGACACCCTGAACCTCTGTGGGCTGTGCTGCGGACCCTGGATTCCCAAGGCCCTGTCTCTCTCCTACAGAACAACCGGCGGGGCCCCGGCAGGGACATCAACGTGACAGGAGTGTGGGAACACAACGTGACCGGGCGAGGCGTGACTGTGGTGGTCGTGGACGACGGAGTGCAGCACACCAGCCAGGACATTGCGCCCAACTATGTGAGTGGCCAGAGCGGGCCCCACCAGGTCTCACCCGCTTCTAGTGAGTGCGCCAGCTTGTCACTCCTCAGCCGTCCCTGGGCCAATACACGGGCCCTGGGGGTGGGGCGGCGGCCTTCATCTTCCCCTCCCCCAGCCAGGGAGGCACTTCCTGGTGCCGGCACCCCGCCCTGCCCTGCGAGTGACAGGTGGCCTCTGGGGGCCGCGCTTCCGTCCCTTGCCACACAAGTTCTGGGCACCCGCCTGTCTCCAAAGCCTGGCCTGTAGTTGGATCGCAGGATCCTGACCTCTTACAACCCACCTGTCACCCCTGCCTCCACGTTTCAGAGCCCCGAGGGCAGCTATGACCTCAACTCGAATGACCCTGACCCCATGCCCCACCCGGACGAGGAGAATGGCAACCACCATGGCACCCGGTGTGCGGGGGAGATCGCCGCCGTGCCCAACAACAGCTTCTGTGCGGTGGGCGTGGCCTACGGGAGCCGCATAGCAGGTACCTGCCTGTCATTCCCGTCCCCACCCCCCTGAGTCCCTTCCCTGCCCTGCCCCCCACACACAGCACAGAACGACGGGGGAGCTCAGAGTGGGTGTCTGTGGGACACTTCAGGTCATCGTTAGGGGCCCGTGCGGGGGTGCTTCAGACGTGGGAGGCGGGAGACAGGCCTCCAGCCCTGCCCACGCGGGCCGCTTCTCTTTCTGATCTTGGTTCTGACCATCCATGGCCCCGCTCATTGCAACGGCACCTCCAGGGCTTATCTGTGTTGTGCTGCAGGTTCTGTGTCCAGAACACCTTCCCCCGTCCTTGTCCCCACCTGTCTCTCTGCGGCTTTTGGCCCCTCTGAGGGTCACGGCCTCTTCTCCATCCTCTCAAGAGACCTGCGCAGCCCTGGCCCCCGCGGCGGGTGGTTGTGTGATGCCTTCTGCTCTCGGTCTTTATCCATCGAGGGAGAAGGTGACGGGAATGAGTGGGGACGCCCTCCCGGGAGCCCCGCGCATGGAGTGGGTTGGCTGTCCTCTTCTGACGCCCCAGCAGAGGGCAGCAGCCCTCTCTCTGAACGAGGCTGCCTGGGAGCCCCAAGCCTCAGGTCCCAGCCCCTTCTGGAAGCCCCGTTGGTCCCTGCGTAGTCACCAGGATGGGACCCACCCGGTGTTAGAGGTGACAGTAGGCACCCACGGGCTCGTGGTGGTGTTTGGTGCGACAGGATGGCCGTAGCAGGCAAGTGTGGCTGCGTACATGGCAGCCTGTGCCTCTTCCAGCCAGAGATTGAGATTATGCAGAGAGGAAAAACCCTCGCGGACAGATCTTACCTGCGGTGTAAAAAAAACACAAGCAAGGGGAAGCCAGGACGGCTCAGCGGGTTAAGTGCTCGCTTTGCAGCCCCAGGGACCGAGGATCGAGTCCCGGCCCCGGCCCGTGTGGACCCATATGCTGAACTGGGGTGAGCTTCCCATGCGGGAGGCCCCCGGCTGGGTTCTCGCCCCCGGTTTGGCCCCTGGCTCCAGCGGTCAGGCCTCCCATACCAGAGGCCCCCAGCCTGGGGGATGCCCTGCACGGCCCCCACCCACCCGTGTGGACAGAAAACTGATGACGCACAACTATGGAGACGGCTCTGGGCCCTCCCCCTTCTCTCTGTCTTGTCTAAAACAATAAAGTAAATCTAGAAAACCAAAAACACGAGCGTGCTTGGAGGGGACGTGAGTCCGCACTAGTGCCCCCCTCGCGCCCCCAGCTGCCCGTCTGGGCGGCGGGCACTGTTGACCTAGCGTGGCCCTTGCTGCGCAGGTATCCGGCTGCTGGACGGGCCCCTCACCGACAGCATGGAGGCGGTGGCCTTCAACAAGCACTATCAGATCAACGACATCTACAGCTGCAGGTGAGGCGGCCCCGCAGCCGGCCGGGCGGGAGGGACCTCCCTGCTGAGCTCAGCCTCATGGCTCCGTCGTGAGCCCCCTTGTGTCCCCCCAGCCATCAGGCGGCCGCCTGAGGGGTGGTCCGGCCTGCCCCGTGTCTGTGTGTTGAGTCAACTCCTCAGGCCTCGGGGAGAAAGCCAATCCGTCTGCCCAGTGCCCGCGCCCTCTGCCCGCTGTGCACACAGATGCACCTGCACTGCCAGTCCCGGCGATGGGGTGGGCGGGGCGGAAAAGAGGAGCTGTGATTGGACGGCCCCCGTGGCAGTCATTGCACCTGTTCTTCCCCAGCCAGTCCCGCCCTTACACCCGGGCGTCATCCCTACACTGCCCCCGAGGAAAGGACTAGAGAACTCGCTCGGAAGCGCAGGTCTTCTGGGTGCCCTTCCGCCAGGCCTGGCAGTGCAGCCCCTCGGCCAGGGCCCCTCTCCCGCTAAGCGCTGCCCCTGGGTCCTGAGACCAGCAGCCTCAGGAGCAGGTGGGAGCTGCCCCCAAGGAGAAGCAGCTTAGCTCAGACTGCTGTCTCCCTCCTCGGAGCGGCGGCTGGACCTTTGAACCTGGTGTCCTTCCATCATGGGGGTCCCGCCAGAACCTTCCAAAGATAGTAGGAGCCCAGACAGAGGGGTGGCGGCTGGAACTGGGGGTCCCGGGGGGCAGGGGGCAGTCACAGCTGGGCTCTGGCTCTTCCCTCTGGCTGCTTCTCAACAGCTGGGGACCCGATGACGATGGGAAGACAGTGGACGGCCCCCATCAGCTCGGCAAGGTAACTGGACGGCACCGACACCCCTTCCTTCGGCTCCTCTCGGGCCCACCCCGTCCACGGTGCCGGTCCTGTGCCACCCGGCCCAGCCACCCCTCACTGGGAGGTCTGAGAGTGAGAAATGGCTCAGCTCTGAGCTGTTGCCCGTTGACCTTGGGCTTGGCTCCCCGTGCAGGCCCCGCCCTCTCTGATCCATAGAGCACGTGCATCACACAGTCACTCAGCTAACAGCCTCCTCCCCTCCTGCATCCGTCTCTACGGCCCTTTGCCCCGGGCTCAGTGCCTCCGGGCGTCTCTCCGTTGCTCTCTGGAAAGGCGGGCGAGGACAACCGGTGTGGAAGGTGAGGGTCCTTCCCTGAGCTCCGGGGCCGAGCCTGGCTGTCGCTTCCCCGCAGGCCGCCTTGCAGCACGGGGTCATGGCCGGCCGCCAGGGCTTCGGGAGCATCTTCGTGGTGGCCAGTGGCAACGGCGGCCAGCATAGCGACAACTGCAACTACGACGGCTACGCCAACTCCATCTACACCATCACCATAGGTAGCGGTGGCCCTGCGGCTTCGCGCGCGCACGCGTGTGTGTGTGTGTGTGTGTGTGTGTGTGTGTGTGTGTGTGTGTGTGTGTGTGTGTGAATCGGTGGTGCGGGGCTGTCTCTTGCTGGGACCCGGCTTCCGTGCGTCTGACTGTGTGAGCACGATGTCCTCTTCCAGCTCAGATAGTTAGGAGGGACAGGCCCTGCTCTCCGTCAGCCTCAGGACCTCTGTGGAAGTCACATGTTAGGCCCCGACTCCAGGGGTACCCCGGCCCCCCTCCACCCCCACATCTGGCTAGGCCTCTGCTCCAAGCCCCTTGCCCTCCTGCTTGAAGCCTCGCCTGACCCCCAGCCTGGGGGCGTACCCCTTCCCTGGGCCTCCTGCAATAGCGTCTGCTGCCCCGTGGTCTCCAGCGACTTGCCCGACTTCCCACTGGACTGTAGACCCGAGATCGGGCCCGGCCTTTCCCGTGTGACCCTGCGTGTGACTCACGCAGATAATTAAGCAGGAGCAGGCGTGCACGAGGATGCAGCGGGGATGGAGGGGGCGTGCCCCCCGCTTCACCCTGCAGCCAGCCTCCCGGAAGGACGGCGTGTAGGACGCAGCATGCCCTCTGCCCTGGAGGTCACCTGCTCCGGGATGCGGACGTCACCTTGTAAAGTCGGGACAGCCTCCCGGCTGGTGACCCCGAGAACTCAGCTCCGTGTGCCCTGCCTTGTCCCAGGTGCTGTGGACGAGGAGGGACGGATGCCGTTCTATGCGGAGCAGTGCGCGTCCATGCTGGCTGTCACCTTCAGTGGCGGGGACAAGATGCTCCGCAGCATTGTGAGTGCCCCTCCCCAGGGCCCTGTCCCCCTCCCCTGGGGCCCTGTCTCCCTCCCCCGGGCCCCGTCCCCTTCCCTGGGGCCCCGTCCTGCCCCCCACTGCTCTTCCCGGGTGGATCTGCACCTCTAGGCCTTGCTGCCATCGGAAGACGGAGCTGAGGGCACACATAACCTGTGCGGGTGGTTTTTATCTTTAAAATCCTAACTTATGAGCGTATGTGTCGTGAGAGGAGCGACTAAGCCTCACATCGCTTAGAGGACATCTTTGCGACGTCTTCCTTTGACAGAACGTGGGCTTCGGCTCATTTCTGCACCGTTCAAACAAACCGTCATTTCTTTGCATGGCTGTTCGCCCTTCTGCAAATCCTGTGCCTTCCGGTCACGCTCATGACCGGGTGTAAAGGAGTCGGGGGGCTGCGTCTGGCAGCCCAAGACACCCCTCTGTCCTTGGAGCTAGAAGTGGGGCTGCAGCAAACAGGACTGGAGCCAGGGGGCGGGGCCCCTGAGCCAAGGGGACCTTTCAAAGAATTCGGGGGTCTTGTGCTGGCTGCACCCCCAAACTCAGCTTCTTCCAGGAACTCAGGCCAGGTTTCTGGGCCACCGTGAAAGCTCCCTGCGTGTCCCTGCCACCCACACCAGAGTGAAGTGGGGCCGGGGCTCCAGGCAGAGCTGGGCGAGGGCCCTGGGGTGTCAGGGTCCCCCGGTGGTGTCTGGGGAGGGTGACGGAGGGCTCTTGGGGGGGCCGCTGGGAGTTGGGCGGCTTTGTCTCCCGCTGGGTCAAATTCATTTTCCAAAACTGAAATTGCGTGTCGCCAGTAAATGACGTTCTGGTGAACAGTCTTCCAAGGCTCTATGCCAGGAGACCCCCAGCCCCGCTGCCCCGCCCCGGGAGCGGAGAAAAGGGCGTGGACTACCGGGACAAGAGAGGCTTTGCTCAGCGGGGGCTGCGTGCAGAGCCCTGCACCCCCGGCCCGCATGCGCACCCCCGGGGGCCGTGCTGGGCGTGAGAAAGAGCAGGGACACTGTGCTCCGCTGGGCCTGGCCGATCGCTCCGGGGCAGGCCCCACCCGGGACTGCGGGGCTCCCCAGGCAGGGTTGGCAGTCTTGCTGTGGGGGGCCTGGCGTGTCTCCTCGCTCAGCTCTGCTTCTCACCCCCCCACCCCCAGCTTCCCTGGCACTTGTCCAGAAGCGAGAGGGTTTGCCTCGCCGAACTCCATCTTTGGGATGTCCTGGCCTTGGAACCCGCGGCGGCCAGTTTCTGTTCGGGGACGGGCTCGGGGAGCCGTCCTCCTGAAGGCAGCGTGGGGGCCGGTGCTGCCCACCAGCTGGCTGCCAGGGGCACCTCCCTGGCTTCCCCGTGGCCGCCTGGGGCTCCTGCCACACAGTGGACGGGCCTGTGAGGCGAGTCCTTAACAGGAAGAAACCAATCTGCCTCTGGCACAGGGCGGACTCCCCACCCTCGTGCAGATGGCAGCTTGGAGGGGCCCTTTCTTCTGGGGGTGCGTGGCATCTGCGTGAAAGGGCGTCCCCTGGCAGCTGCGTGACAGCTAGGTGGGGAGCAGGGGGTCCAGGCAGCTCTTGGCAGCAGTTCGGGCCCAGGGACCTGACCCAGAAGAGGAGTCTGGGAGGGAAAACTCCTCTGGTCTTGACGTTGGCAGCACGTACTCCGTCCTCGGTGTCCTCAGTGCCGTGTGACAGAGCAGATCGGGGGCAGGGCCAGACAGACGCCTTGTCCCCACAGGCCACCCCCGTCCCCCACCTTCACCTTCAGTCAACCGCGGGGACACTCAGGGCACAAGGAGGACACGCTGAGAGTCCCAGCTGGACCAGAGAGGCAGCGGGTGCTGTCGATCAGCCAGGGCCAGGGCGGTGGAGACGCTGGTCCCCTGCCCAGCCCACGGCATGAACGAGGGAACTGTCCCCTGGCCCTGGGGACACACTCCCTTTGTTCCCACGGAAGTCGCTCCAGCCCCTTGTCGCTGGCGGCCACGCTGGATTTCCTCAAAGGGGATCGTCACTGCTGTCCTGGCTCCAGCCGGGGCCCACTTCCTCTGTGTGGCGTGGCCCCGGGGTCTGGGGGCGGGGGCAGAGAGTTTGGGGACTCAGGAAGCCCCGCTCCGCACGCAGGCCCTGCCCCGTGGCTCCTTCCCGCACCGGCAGGTCCTCGCCAGCACCTCCAGCCGTGGTCCCCTTTCTCAGGGCCCCGGAGCCTCGTGAGGCTGCGAAGGGTCCGGGCGGTCCTGGGTCCTGACCGCCTGGGTGGCGGGGGCGGGGTCCCCTCCGATCAGTCAGCTCCCACAAACGCAGGTTCCCTGAGCGGCCTGTCCCGGGACCACGCTGGGGCCCACCCTCCACAGCCCCCAGGGACTGCGGTGTCTAACCCGGCTTCTCCGCAGGTGACCACGGACTGGGACCTGCAGAAAGGCACAGGCTGCACAGAGGGCCACACGGGGACCTCGGCCGCCGCCCCCCTGGCCGCCGGCATGGTGGCCCTCATGCTGCAGGTGCGGCCCTGCCTCACCTGGCGCGACGTGCAGCACATCATCGTCTTCACGGCCACCCAGGTGAGAGCCCACAGGGGCAGGCAGCCCGGCCCCCCAGGCCCAGGGGCTGGCAGGAGGTCGGGGGTCCCAGGCGGTCGGGATGCTAGGGGCCACACCCCTTCCCAGCGGCAGCATGGGACACAGTTGGGGACCAGCCACCGGACTCCACTTGTACCTGTTCTGCTGACGCCGTTTTACCCGCAAAGGGGACCCCTGTCTGGGGCCCCTCTCAGGAGCCTGGGACGCCCCCCAGAAGCAGGCTGGTGGGGCGGGGTGCAGGACCTCATGGGCCTTTGCCCTCCTGTCCCCGCTTTCCTGGGGGACTCTGTCCCCAGAGGCCTGGTGGAAGAGTCTGGGTGGGGCCCACCAGCAGGGCAAGCGGGGCGGCCCGAGGTGGGTGGTAGGGGTCACGGTGGAAATCTAGGGCCCTGACCGGCACCTCTGTCCCCTCAGTACGAGGACCGCCGGGCCGAGTGGGCCACCAACGAGGCAGGCTTCCGCCACAGCCACCAGCACGGATTCGGGCTGCTCAACGCCTGGAGGCTGGTCAACGCGGCCAAGGTGGGCAGGTGGGCGGGGCCAGGGGCGTGGCGCGGCGTGAGTGATAGGGCTGGGGGCGGGGCACACGCTGAGCGCTGTCAATGTCCCTGCGGCCACGCTGTAGATGAGGCAGCAGGCTCAGCACCGAAGGGTCCAGACCACGGCTGGGGCGTCCAGGGGACCTGACCGTAGCTGGGACCCTCGGCTGCTCAGTTGGTGCTGGACATGCCCACCCTCTCTGGCTTCTGGGTTTGGTGCAACAGGGGGCACCCACCGTGTCCTGGGGGGCACCCACGGTGTCCCGGGGGGCCTGGGGGAACGCACGGCGAGCTGGGCCCTGCCTGAAACGGGGGAGGGGGGGAGAGGGAGTCCCGTCTTGTTGGCTCAGGCCCCACCCCCCTCCTGTCACAGATCTGGACGTCTGTCCCTTACTTAGCGTCCTATGTCAGCCCCGTGTTGAAAGAGAACAAGGCCATCCCGCAGGCCGCCCAGTCCCTGGAGCTGCTGTGGAATGGTAAGCAGGCAGCGCAGAGGGGGTTCGCCCTGGGCTGGCGGCTGGGGGTGGGGTCACGGGGACGCCCCCGCCCTGGCTTCTGCCGGGTCCTCCAGGGGCTGCGCTCGGCCAGCCCTGAGTTCTCTGTGACCATTTTAGGGCATGTTGCTGCTTCTGACTTGGCGGGGCCCCCGCTTGCTTCAGCAGCCGGGCCTTGCTGCTGCCTTAGGGGTCAGTGACGTGCAAGGGAAGGAGCTGCTGACACACGGGCTGAAGGGCGGGGGCAGGGGGCACAAGGCAGGAGGTGAGGGGTGCCCCCTAGGCTTCCACGCTGAGAGCTCCCCAAACTGTTCTCTTGGCCCAGCGGCCTTTCGGTGAGGAAGAGGCATTGAGATGTCTGCTTCTGACCCTCGGGCTCGTCTCACGCAGACGGCCGCGTGCGGCCTGTCGGGGGCGGGACAGAGGGCTCTTCCCTCCCCAGACCGCTGAGCGCGGTGGGTCGTCCCCCAGCACGTCCCACTGGACGGGTCCAAGACTTTAGTTGTCACCTCTCAAAAGCCAGCTCGCTTTCCAAGTGTCCCTGTGCCACTCCCATTTCCTCGGCTCCCGGAGGTGAAACTCTGGGCTTGGCACCCCTCTGGCATCCCTGACCCCTGCCTGGGTTGTCCCTGTTCTTCCCCTGCAGCAGAGTCTTTCATTTACTTCCCTGAACGTCCCTTACTTGAGTCACTGACTTGTACCAATAGGTGAGCCCTACCCCGTGCCCGGCACTGTGCTGAGGCGCGGGGATGCAGAGGTACGGCGTGACCCCGCTTCGGGGCTCGCGCTCTGGGCAGGGGACACCGTCCTGTCTGCGGGGAGCGTGCTGTGTTAGAGGCAGGGCGACCGAGGTGACATGGAGACACCTCCCGCCACCAGGGAAGACAGACGAGGGTTCTCAGAAGCTGACCCGAGTCTCGCCCTATAAGCAACTAGGAGAAGAGGGGACGAAAGGGACCTCCAGGCAACTGGGCCACATGGGCAGAGGCAATGGGGGTCTTCAGGGAGCCGCCAATCACCTGGTAGGTGGAGCCTGCGGTGGGTGGGACAGAGGAAGCCCCCCACACTGAGGAAGTCTGTGGGGAGCCTTGGAGGTGACTGTCCCATGTGCAGGGAGGGCGAGGGGCACCGCTCAGAGAGGCTCTTCAGATTCGCACTAAATCTTTGCTCAGGAGATGAGCTCGTGCCCGCCGTTCCGGGAAAGTGGGAAGGGGAGGAGGTCGGGACCGTGGCCCACACAAGACTGGCCGTATCTTGATAGTTACTGAAGTTTGGTGTCGCGGACACGCACCCTCTGTCTGAAATCTCCTCCGATAACTTATTACGGCGTATGTTATGAACGCAGATACAAATCTGGCATATGTGTATAAGGAAATACGGTGTAGTCATTCGCACATAAAAGGACTTCTAAGTTTTCGGCCTGGGCGGCCGGCTAAACCGAGCGGACCCCGAAGGAGGCGCCGATTTGGGCTGCGGGCCGTCAGCCGCCTGTGCGTCCCGGGAAGACGGCGTCCAGGAAGCTGCTGAGGTTGAAGGTCTAGACGGGAGGCCGTGATTTGGGAGTCCCCCGCGTGGAGGCGGGAGGAGGTCTGGGGAAGGCTGAGGTCACCGGCGCTGGCGAGCAGACGGAGGACCCGGGACACAGCCACGTCCGGAGCGGCCCCAGGGACAGGAGCCGCTGAGGAAACCGCCGAGCACAGAGGGCCTGGGAGTGGGAGGAAGTCAGGAGAGCAGTGTCCCCGGGATTTAGGACCGTGACAGTGAGGGGGCGCGGGGGGCGCCCCTGGATTTTCCTTGAGAAGAGCTATTTCAGTGTATTCACAGGGGCCAGAGCCAGGTGAGGTCTGAGACGGAAAACGGGGCTCAGTTAGGAGGCCGACCCCCAAGGGCCTCAGCGTCAGGACACGGCCCTCCCTTATCCCGCCAGGAGCTGCGAAGTTTCTTCTCCAGGGACCCCCCGGTGCAGCAGGAAGGGAGAGATGGGGGATCCCTCCCCACCGGGCTCCGCTCAGACCCCGGGAGCCCCGAGCCTGACTCTGGGGAAATGGAATGATCCCTCTTTAGACTCAGAGATACGGATGTGGGGGCGTCCAGGAAATCGTCTGGGCCCGACAGCTCCAGGGAAGCCGGCCAGCTGGAGCTTCCAGCCGGCTTCTGGAGATAACAGCCATCACTGGCCGTTGGGAAAAGTCCCAATGCGCCCCTGTTTCTCAGGAAGATTATCTTCCCGTCGCTAAAAACCAGCCTAACGAATAACCATATGGGAATGCAGAATACGGACGTTTTCAGTCCCCCGGCTCCTTCTTCGGCTCCCTTGGTCTGAACACTGCTAGACGGCCTGGGAAACTGAGCGATGGAAAGGAAGACAGAGGAAGGGGAGCGAGAGAGGAAGCGAAGCCGCCGTGACTGGTACCGGAAGGTCCCAGCCCAGTGGAAGTGCACAGATAGGAACGGACAGAAGGTTCTAGAGAGACCCCAGCGGGAGTAGGGCATCAAGGGCACCCCTGACTGGTCTGTGCCCTCATGAAACCGTGCTGGTTCTTGTGCCGTTTGGAAGAAGCAGGGATGGGGACCTGCATTTCTCCAGAGGGGAAAACAGCGGATTGTTCCGCAGATGAAATGTGAGCGCTGTGCGCTCCGGGGCCGCATGCCATCTATCTCTGAGGTCGTGGCCCGGGAAATGCCGATCCAACCCAATACCGGGATGTGATTCTCCGGAGACGGCACAGGGGACAGCCGGGGGGAGAAGGCTGGGCCAGATCGTAAACCCCGAGCTGCCGTCATCGAAAGCCCGCAAATGATGCATAAAGTTAATAAGCCGTGAAATAGCCACCCATGGTTATTACTGAGAAATGTGAAGGTAGATCCCAGAAGGCAACAGCTGAAGGCAATAGGAAGTGTTTGCTGTGGGGAATGGATGGCAGAGGCGGCGAGGACCGGGGAGGGAGCCGCCAGCCTAAGCACGCCGGGACCAGTTTGCTTCCGAAACCGTGGACACTACTGTCTGGAAAGAACCAACATGTTGAGGGCGAGTGGGGAGGGTCAGAAGTCGAGACGGTGACCATAGACCTCTTTCAAGAAGTGTAACAACAAAGAAAAGTTACGCTATCTGACCTTGCTGGGTCCTGTTCCAAGCACTTTGCGTTTGTTTTTTTTTATATTTTTATTTCTTTATTTTTATTTTTGACAGAGAGAGAGAGATGCAGAGACAGAGACAGAGAGAGAACTGAACTGGGGGAGCTCCCAGTTCAGCATATGGGTCCGCACGGGCCGGGGCCGGGATTCGATCCTCGGTCCCCAGGGCTGCAAAGTGAGCGCCTAACCCACTGAGCCATCCCGGCTTCCCCTTTTTAAAATCTTTTTTATATTTTTATTTCTACTTTGCGTTTGTTAACTCACTTATCACTCCGTGAAGTCGGCACTGTGACACCCACCATTCGACAGCTAAGGACACGAGTCCCGTTCTCGCCAGCAAATGGCAGAGCTGGGATTTGAACCCAGGCCGGCAGCTTGAGTCCCGAGCTCTTCACAGCAGGCAGGAGGAGGCACAGAGCTGAGGCTGGGCGTCTCTGGTTTTGTGTCGTTTGGAGTAGCAACAGCATAAGCGAGAAGATCCAGCCAGGAAAATGGATAATGGGGCTGATTCGGCTTGGGGCTTTGGCCAGATAGCCGCCGTGGAAGGAAAAATAGCGAAGGGAACTGAGAGTGTAAGAGTGTTGGAGGGGAGGCCGGGATGGCTCAGAGGGTTAAGCGCTCACTGCAGCCCCGGGGACTGAGGATCGAATCCCGGCCCCGGCCCGTGCGGACCCATGTGCTGAACTGGGGAGTGCCCAGTTCAGTTCTCTCTCTGTCTCTCTCTCTGTCTCTGTCTCTCTCTCTCTGTGTCAATCAATCAATCAATAAAACTTAAGAAAAGAAAAGAGTGTTGGAGAGGGGAGCTGGGGGCCCTTAGCCGGTTAGGAAAGGGGAGCTCGGTGGGCTTCTTAAAGAGCAAGAGGATGAAGGGGTCACGAGGGGAGGAGGGCAGAGGGTGGGCGAGAGGCTGCTTTCAGAGAGGGTCCGGGGTTGGGTTTGAAGAGCTGACAGGTGGGGTTCCCGGAACCGCGGCCACGCACACTCGTGCCCGGGCCCAGGGGGATTTTCACCAGCATGTTGTCCGGAGTTGTGGAAGCTCTTGTGTTTCTGGTTGCTTTGCGGCTTTCCTAACGTGTCTTCCATGAGTGCATGTTGCTTGTGCAATAAGAGCCGCAGTGCGAGTTCCGGAAGCGTTCAGAAGTACAGCAGCACGGGAGCGACAAGGACCGGGGTCTGCTCGTGGAAGCGGGTGCGGAGGGGTGGAGGGGGGTCTCCGGCACCGAGGAGGTGAAGACATGTGAAGGTGCCACATCAGGTCGGTCGTCCCGGGCACACGGGCGTCGGATCGGACAGTAGGGGCACACCTCACACCTTATCGTTTTATGTCGGTCACACCGTCCACCGGCAGGTAGAAGGCTCAGGTCACGTCCAGTTGTCTTTGTACCCCCAGCGCCTCGCACGGTGCCTGGGATGCAGGAGGCACTCAGTAAAATGGCTTTCGGGCGCGTGGACGGTGGGTTCCTGCTTCATGTCTTCGGTGTGTGTGTGTCGCCTTCCGGACGAGATGCACACTCCCTCCACTTGGTCACGTGCACGTGGCCCCAGGCAGGGTGGCCGTGGGGCCTCGCGTGGCTTTGTGTGTGTTGGGACGAGGTGAGGGCGCTGGCTTCCCAGCCGCCCAGCCTGACGCCCTGCACACAGTCAGCAGGACGGACCTGGAGCTGTCGGGGCTGAAGACCCTGGAGCACGTGGCTGTAACTGTGTCCATCACGCACCCGCGGCGTGGCAGCTTGGAGCTGAAGCTCTTCTGCCCCAGTGGCATGATGTCCCTCATCGGCAGCCCCCGCAGCATGGACTCGTACGTACACCCGCCCCGACCTCTGAGCCCCCCTTGCCGCAAGGGCCGGCCCCCCGCACTGTCCTCCGTGACCCTGGCACCGGCTGACCTTGGCAGTGGGCTGCCACGGATCACGTGCTGTCTGCAAGGCTACACACTGTGGTGGATGAGTATCTTCTCTGATCCGTGCAAGAGCCACGCAGAGTAGCTGTCACGACCCCCTTTTACAAAGGAGGAAGCAATGCAGAGAGCTAGCCACGCTCAGCCCGGGGCTACGGGACCCCCCAGCTGTGCTCGCCCTACCACAGCTCGTCCACACAATCCCGCATCCCCTGAAACCCCAGGGCGTGAGGACACCTCCCGGCACCCTTCCAGGGGGCTGTCGCTCGGGCGACAGCTGCTACCGTTTCTCAGTCGGAAAAGAACGTTTCCGGGCACGGGGGTCCGTTCCCGGATCTGTGTGGCTTGCCGGTCCCCTGCTCTGTTCTTTCCCACAGGGACCCCAATGGCTTCGACGACTGGACCTTCTCCACCGTGCGATGCTGGGGGGAGAGGGCGAGAGGCGTGTACAGGCTCGTCGTCAGGGATGTAGGTGAGTGTGCCAGCCGCACCGCCGGGGCCTCGCCTGTCATGGTTGTCCTCGGGGTGGATCTCAGGCCCCCCCACCAAACCTGTCCTGTGTCAGACGCACGGGGTCGCCCTTGGACGCGCAGGGCCGGGCCGGAAGGTGGGCGTGGACATCTAGACTCGCTCACGTAGGCTCTCCTAGTCCTTGGAGGGGCGCAGGCCCATCTTCCCTCGGACAACAGCAGTCTCTTGCTGGAACCGCATTTCAAGTCCTGTCGCACAGAACCATCCTGCGGCCGGCCCCAGGTGGGCAGGGGAGGCCAGGCCTGCTCGGCACCGTTATCCGGGGAGACTGAGGCCCACCCAGAGGTTTAGAGTGACTCGCATGAGGTCACTCAGTGTTTCAGTGAGGAGACTGGACATTGAACCCAATGCCCCCCAACCTCTGGTCAGGCTAGACCAGCGGTTTCCAAAGCCTTCTTAATGTAGGGGGACTTTTTTTGTTTTTCCCGATCTGAGACCCCCAAATACGAACGAGCTAAAGGCAGAACTTCTGTGCTCCAGGGCCCCCCATCCCCTTGCGGTCCTGAGGACCCCCTGAGGCGCATGTGCAGAGCCCCGGGGTCGCTGGGACACAGAAACGCAGCAGACCGCGTGGTCCGGGCTGCAGGGCTGCAGGGCTGCAGGGCTGCAGGGCTGCAGGGCTGCAGGGCGTCTGCCGTGGCTCCGCCCACAGAGGCGTGTGGCTCAGGGGCTGCCCCTCCCCCCTGCTGCCCTAGGAGACGAGTCGGCCCAGGCTGGTGTGCTGCGACAGTGGCAGCTGACCCTGTATGGCTCTGTGTGGAGTCCAGTAGACATCAGGGAGAGACAGAGGTAGGGGCAGATGTGGCTCACAGCGACAAGGCCCCTCGCGGGGCTGGGGGAGCGGGCCACCCAGCGCGCCCCCTCCCTGGCACCCACAATGCAGCACTCCCCCGGGGCCCCGGGGCCCCCCTGGCTCCAGCTGGGAGGTGGGCGGGCGGGTGAGGGCAGGCGGCCCCCCAGTTCAGCAGGGCGCTCCTGTGTTCTCCTCACAGACTGCTGGAAGGGGCCATGAGCGGGAAGTACCTGCACGATGGCTTCACGCTGCCCTGCCCCCCTGGGCTGACAATTCCCGAGGAAGGGGGCTACACCATCACCCCTAACACCCTCAAGGTACTGGGCCATGAGTCGCCCTGCAGACGGGCAGCAGTGTCCTCGGGGAGTTGGTCCCCGATGAGACACTCGAGGGGGTGGGGCGGGGCCGTGGGAGGACAGGGTGGCCCTCTGATCGCTGACTCTGGGGGAGCATCCATGGGGGGTCGCCCCCTGCTCGCTGACTCTGGGGGGCATCCATGGGGGGTCGCCCCCTGCTCGCTGACTCTGGGGGGCATCCATGGGGGGTCGCCCCCTGCTCGCTGACTCTGGGGGGGCATCCATGGGGGGTCGCCCCCTGCTCGCTGACTCTGGGGGGCATCCATGGGGGGTCGCCCCCTGCTCGCTGACTCTGGGGGGGCATCCATGGGGGATCGCCCCCTGCTTGCTGACTCTGGGGGGCATCCCTGTGTATGTGTGTGGGGTCGCCCCCCTGCTCGCTGACTCATGGGAGGCATCCCTGTTGGGGGGGTCACCCCTGCTTGCTCTCTGGGGGCATCCCTGTGGGGGGCTCCCTCCTAGCAGAGGCTCTGAGATCATTGTTCTGGTCTGAGGAGGCTGCAGGCTTTGGGACACGTGCTCACGTAAGTGAAAGTGGTCTTCTGCCCACCACCCCCCCCAGATGCTGGTGCTGGTCGGCTGCTTCACGGTCTTCTGGACGGTGTACTACATGCTGGAGGTCTGCCTGAGCCACAGGGATGTGGCCTCGCACCCCGCGTGGAGCCGTGGGCCCTGCCATTGGCCCCAACAGAGCCGCAGAGCCCGGGAGCAGGGGACAGAACTCGAATCAGTGCCACTTTGCCACAGGAAAGACCCTGAAGGGGTGGAGGCAGAGGGTAACAGCCCTTCCCCCACGCCGGCCGCCTGCGGCGCCCAGTGCCTCCCCCCAGACCTGCTGCAGGTGCAGGAGGGGCAGCTGTGCTGAGCAGGGCCTGGACGAGCAGGCTCCCCTCCCCCAGGCGGGGGAGGCTGGGAAGCTGGTCGGAAGCCTGGGAGCTCCCGAGGGGCAGCCCGGGCTTCCACCGAGAGCCTCAGGGACGGCCCAGGCTTCTAAGGGACAAGTGACAGAAGACCTATGCCAGTGAGCCGTGGGGCCACAGCCACAGCATCTTCCCTGGACCCAGAGGGGCTTTGGGGTGAAGGCCGTGGACCTGCTGTCCCGCAGCGGGCAGGCCTCCATGCCAGTTCTCCTGGGCAAGCCGGTGGCATGGGTCAGAGGGGCCGTCACCCTCGCGCAGGTGAGAAGGCACCTGCAGCCGAAGCATCACTGGCCTCACCTGGGGAGGGGGCTCAGGTGGAGGCATGGAAGAGCCCCGATGTGCCTGCCCTCCCAGGGACCCAGGGCCTGGGGACACGTCCTGCCTGGGCCCGGGCCCCTGGACAGTCATACTTGCCCTGAAAGCAGCTGCCTCCATGGTGCCCGACCAGAAGCCCGCCGTGAACCCCCGACTCCTCCGCCGTCACCCCCACCTTCGTCCTGAAGGGTCTGGTACGATGCTCCGCAGGGGGGGCCTGAGCAGGGCTGTGACGGTGCCGGCCCTGCCCCTGGCCCTGGACCACACTGTCCTCTTCTGTGAAACGCTCAGGGAACCGGCCTCACCCACAGGGGCCCTCCCCTCTTCTGAGCGCCTGGGTCGATCGATCTGAACGTCTTTTTTTAACACTTAGGTTTGGTTTTCTCACAGCAGTGTTTTGTGGAATGATTTTCTGCACAGCTTTTCCAAAATAAAGACCTTCACACCGTTCCCGGCTCCTGGCTCTTTCCCTCCGCCTCCCAAGGCCAAGGCCAGGAGCACCCGCTTCCTGTCAGTGCCTGGGCTCTCCCCTCCCCTCCTCTCTTCTCCTCTCCCCTCCTCTCCCCTCCTCTCCCC
>PVKE010018594.1:0-29355 GCA_004027555.1 Craseonycteris thonglongyai | reverse complement strand
TACAAAAAGTAGAGATGCATGTTTTCCCAAATTAAAAATGTTTCATCAACGTCATTACTTTTTTATATTTGGTACTTCAAAATTTTATGTTAGCTAAAGAGTTGAGACAAAAACACTCAAAAAATAGCCAGTTTAGGGTGGTCTTCTTCTTCTCATTTCCCCCAAATTAATATTTTGGGTAAATAAGAAGTAAAAACAGTATACACATTGGCATAAAGTAGAAATTAAAAATCATCAAATGCTTGCTTAAGAAAGAAATGAATTAATTAAAAAATAAATAAATGGTAGCTTCATAATTTCAAAGAATGGCCATTCGCCTAAATATTATCTAGTATGAACAGAAAAATGTTTTAATCGGGATTTGGAGTCTCTCTGTTTAAATAATTAAATCCATAGTATTTAGGCCTTGAGAGTATTACCATACCATATTATCATAACAAAATTTTATATTTTAAAATATCAATAGTATGATTTATTCATCTTTTAATGGTATTTCTTCACAGCCTGCTCAATAGCAGACATGAAAATGGGATAGAATAGAATAGGACGAAGAACAAATGGAAATCCACACAGAATAGAAAGCTGAGAAAAATTCTAAATAGAATAGAATGTACTCAGTAATTAAAATTTCCAAATGATATATAAGTCGTGGTCGGTTAACATATTATAAAATTTTTGCTGTTTCTGGCCTGAGTTTCTTTTCAAGTCAATGTCTATCTTTAAATATGAAGATCTAATCTTAATGTTTTTAAAAGCAACACCATCAACAAGAGTTCAAGTATATCTTTTCTTCATATCTCTGTATTTGTATCATCTCCTTTTAATAGTTAAAATACCAGACATTACATTTGTGTTTTTACAACTGCTTATCCCAAAAGCCAAAATCACAGTATATAAACCAAAATCAGGCAAAATATTGTGGGGTGGTTAAATTATGTCCATTATAAAATATATCTGTATCTGAAAAACAAACAATGAAGATTTAATAAAAATAATTTTATATTCACAATAAAATGCTTAAATTCAAGGACTATACCTTCATTCTCTCTCCATACTCCCTTTCTCTCACTTGTCAAATATACTAAAAATAGGATTCATTAAACTCATTAAATTGATAGTCACACAACTTCCAATTTTTTCTCATTGTGATGTATCAGCAGTTTAATATGATTGGTAATGAGAAAAACAGATCCAAAACGATTCAGTAGGATAGAGCTTCTAAAATATAGTTTTAGGGGATGCCAGCATAGCTCAGCAGGTTGAGCGTTTGCCTTGTAACTGCAAGGTCCAGAGATCCTAATCCTGACCCATGCAAACCCATATGCTGAACTGCAGCACAACTGGTAACCACCAGGATGATGGCGAAGATTCTCACCTCCCATGCAGGAGGCCCCCAGTTCAGTTCCCACCTTGAATGTTCCCACATCCACCTGTGTGGAATGAAACTATGTCACTACTGATGTACAATAATGATGTACAATTAGAAAGACTATTCCGGGCCCTCTGCCCACCTGCACACCCCCAACAAAATAAAAATTTTAAAGAAAAAAAAAGTAAAATTAATTGTAGTTTTAGAAACAGTATACTTATAGTAAACAACATATTAATGCTTAAGTATCAAATCATGAGCTTATTCAGGGTCCAGGGAACACAAAACAATAAAAATTTGGTTTTGTATGTAGAAGAGCAAACCCATTTCTGAGATTTGCTCCTGAAACTGTTTTTCATCTCTGTACAATCTTTTGATTAATTCATTGGAATCAGAGGCCTGTATAAAAAAATCCTCAAAATCAGAGCACAGTTAATCTATTCTGAGGTCAAAAGGGAATCTGTGGGAAACGTTCCTCAATGTACACATATTCATACATGATGATGCAGTTATTTAAATCTTTAGAATACTTTTTTTCTATTTAAAAAGAGACTTTAATTTCTCTCTTATAGTTCTTAATATTTTCAACCATACTTACATTTTTAACAATTTCTTTACAAGGTATAATATCACTTAAAGGTAAGACTACTCTTCAGTCCTCTGGCTAAACACTAGCTAGTTAAGAATGTTCTTTTCTACATAAAGATGATGCCCAAGTAATTAGCTTGTTGTTACATGCTAAAGACATAGTCATGTCACATTTGTGATACCAGAGGATTCATTAGAATCTTTGAAAAGAGTAATCCATACTCTCTTCCTGCCAGTGACACTTTTCATTTGAAAAGGGTTTAGGCTCAAACAGTGACTCCTTATCTATACTTACAGATTTACAAGCAAGTCTGTCTTTTAATAGATTATGAACTACAAACTTAGGGCAGATCATAAAGTGATACCCAAATAGCTCCAAAGTTTTAGAGGTGTCTTTAAATATGTATTAAAGTTTTAAGCAAACCACAAATACTTTTATGAGCTCTGAAAGGGCTATAACAGAAAGTCCAGTAAGTGCTCAAGCTATGAAGTCAATCCTTTTAATTTTATTAGACAAGCAGGAAAATCCCAGTCTCTCTTCTTACTTATCAATAACGTCTTTCAAGGTTTGGGAAATTCTTTCTGTTGCTAAATAGTTAAAACAGAATATTCAATTCACAGTGGTATTATAGAAATGCAAACAAATTAAAAATAATTCGTATTTAGATACTACCAAGGTTAATGATATCAAGTAAAATAAGGCATTATAGAAATGGAAATTAGATTTAATTTAACTTCGATGTTGCTTAAGAGTGTAATATTTTTTAATTTTTCAAAGATTAATGAGTATCAAAAAATAGAAGAAACATTACTGCATTAAAATTAAGAAGATTAATTTTTAGCCTCAATCTATCCAACAACCAGCTAGATGACTTTGAATATGTGAACTGTTTTCTGAGTCCTGCCATTTGGTAAGGTGTCTATGACACGATGATTTTCTTTCCCCAATTACGACATATTATTAAAAGTAAAAAGAGGGGATGCCAGGATAGCTCAACAGGTTAAGCGCTTGCCTTGCAACTGTGAGGTCCAGGGATTGAATCCTGGCCCCAGGCTATTGCAAAACCACATGCTGAACTGCTGTGCAACTGGGAACCGTCAGGATGACAGCAAAGGTTCTCATGAGGGAGGCCCCAGTTTGGTTCTGCCCCATGTGGCCCCACATCCAGCGGTGTGGAATAAAAGAAACTATGTCAAAAACTAATGACACACAACTATGGAGATTGCTCTGGGTTCTTCCCCCTTCTCTCTGCCTTACTTTGTCTCTTTCTCACATTCTCTCAAACAATAAAATTAAAAAAAAAGAAAAGAAAAGTGGAAAGCATACTGGGCTGAGAATCAAAGACCAAGGTCCTCGAACCACCTTATCATATAATGTATGTTTTGACTTGGAAAGATCAGAGATTTTGAAAACAGAAAGCAAAGCTTCCGTTCTTATTTATCGGTTCATTATTTTTACCTCTGTTTATTAGTTTATTCTTTAATTGATACTTGTAATATTTCTTGGATATCTACTAAATACCAGACAATAGGTTATATCCAACTATAAAGTAAAAAAACAAACAAAACAAAACAAAAACAAAACAAACCTAGACCTCGGATAAATTTCAGAAAATGTAATATATAAGGCTTGGGAAGTATAAGTTATAGAATTCAGTGATTATTAAGATTTTAGGAGTCAAGGCAGGTAAAATGCACCAATGATGATCAAGTATCTGGTTTAGGTCAATGGGCCAATGTTCATGTGCCTACTGAGATAGGGAACACAGAAAAAAACAAAGATTTAAGGGTAAGATGAGAAATTATAATTTGGAAATAATGAAGTCAATGTGGCTGTAAGGAAGACAAGAGGTGATTTTCAGATGGGCAGGTACGGCCTGAGGCTCAGAAGCAAGGTCTTGATAAGAGTGATAAATATTAGCATTTATTCATTAAAATGAGCTTGTATATAGTAATAAAAGTGATAAGATTGTGATCGAGGAGAGAGTGTATCATGGTAAAATAAGAAGACCTAGGACATAGTTCTAAGGATCTTCAAATGGCAGAATGGTGAAGGAAACTGGATATGGTACCAAAGCAGCCAATGGATTGATTGATAATTTAAAGGAGGAGTGATCAATTAAGTAATCTGAAACTTTATGAGAGTAAGAAAGGGACTGGAAAGATTTCTTTTGATGAGATGGAGATCATAAGTGTCTGGAGTGAAAGAAGTTTAGTAGAATGGGAGGGAAGAACACAGGTTGGAATGGGTTCAAAATTGAATTGAAGAGTAAATGGGCAAGCCATGAGATCCTGAGCGAGTTCCTTTACCCGATAAACTTCACTTTCTGCACATAAAATAGAAATTACAATATCTTCCTCATATGGTCGCTGGGAGAATTAACTCAGATAACAATTGCAAAGAAACTTCACCCAAAAGAAATCGAAGCATTCTAAGAGCATGTCCACATATTTTTATCATCCCATCTAACCATTCACCAGGGTGTGTGGTCACATTCCTTCCTTAACACCTCTATCCAAAGTAATCCTCATACCTTGATTACCTTCCTTTCAAATATCTCCTGGATCCACGTTTCTTATCAGGATTTCCCAGGAATTCATCAACTCAGATGTATTATAGATGACAAACCAGCCTTAATTCACTCTACAGTTTCAATTCAGACTCCATATCCCGGCCAGGATAAACTTACTAAAACTACACTTTCATCGTGTCACTCATTTGTGCAAGTTTCTTCACTAGCTCCCCTTTGACCATCCCATCTAGAACTTCTATGTCTGAATATTAAGACCATCACAATATTGCTCCACAGTGTCTGCCTAACTTTCTATCCTGATTTCCAGAAAACCTTGTTTCCTCTAGTTATGAAGACCCCCTCGTCTCCAGTGTAACATGCACACCTTTCTAAGAATTGCTACTGCTACCTGGTAAACACGTTCTCCTCCTGGCTGCCTTGATAAATGCTATCACTGTTGCAAGATCAACTCCAAAGCTAATTTCTCCATGAAAATTCTCTGAACTCCAGAACAGACTGAGTTCTCCTTCCCTAATATTTCCAAGATACTAAAATCCAATATCACATAGCTCTGCGTCTAATTATTCCCTAGTGGTTCCCCCTTTCACCTCAATAAAAGTATAAACATCTTGAACTACAAGTATATTTTTAAATTTTTGTTTATTCGCTTGTAATTAATATGGGTTATGACATGTGGTCATTGCAAAATGCAAATTGAATGTAGTTGATAGGACAAGATTTTCATAAGATCATAAACTCAAGTTTAGGATTGTTAAAGTTGAGTTTAAAGACCAAAAGAGTTATCTTAATATGTGTCTTCTTTTTGGATTACAACAATCATACATTTCTTTTGTTCAACATTTTACTACATTCGCATACATTACCTCATCTGTGAAATATGAAACAGGATGAAAACTAAAGACTTTTCTCCTCTACCCAGTTCATATTTTTGCAGCTATTCTTAAAAAAGAAGGCTTATTTTTTAACATGCTGGGTAAGTTCACACAAAATATTTGAGACACATAGGATGAACTAATCAATTTTGGCTAAAGATAATATTGTTAGTGCTGAGGGCTGTTTCTCTTATCTTCTTGATAATGCATACTTTTAAAAGTCTGTGATTACTCAAAGACTTATGATAGCTTCACTTAAAAAAAAAAAAAAAAAAAAAAAAAAAAAAAAAAAAAAAAAAAAAAAAAAAAAGCCCTAACTCAGAAATCACTACCAAACATACTGCAGCTTTCAAGATACTATCCTACTTTTTTTGCCCAAATAAAAGAAATTTACTGGTGGAAAGAAATAGTTAAAATTATAAGTGATATACTCAGATCTTTTTTCATTAAAGGTGCTACAAGACATCATTTTGTTTCTTTTTAATAGGGTCTTTTGAATGCTTCTGTAGAAAGCTGAGCACAGGAAAATTGTTGCACACCAAAGGGAACAGACAAGATATGAACCTTTTAGCATAGTTATCAGACATTATGCTTCGACTGAATTCAACATTAACTTGATGACATAAATGTATAGGATATTTACAGAACATTCCTTAACTCAAGGCTCAGAATTCATATCAGTGCAAGTAAATCAGATGACAGAAGATCATGTTTTATTTGCTAAAAAGAAACTGTGGACTTGGTTATACACACACACACATATGTAACCAAATTTTAAAGACCACCACATGAATTAGTTCATAATGTTTATTAGTCCTTACTATAATAGAAGGTTATAGCATCAGAACCCATATTTATATTTGCTTCATGTTTGGAAAACGTTACACATCATGGTATCAAACACGGACAGCCTTGAAGTCATGCTGAGTTCAAAAACTGCTCAAACATTAAAAAAAATCTCAAAACATGTTCAAAGTCAGCCAAGGTGGCTGGAGTATGGCAGAGCTCTTGCTATTTTATGGCTTAACCATTTGACAGCTGCCTGCCAGATACATAAGAGGGTTAGATAATTGTTTTACTGCTGATTATCTTAATGCCAAACTGCAATCTTGCCACTATGCGTGTTTCCTCAGGCTTTAATAACAGCATGTTTCATCTACATTTTAAGACAAATAGTGCCATTTATATTTTGCTATGTTGATCCATCTCAGAGCATGGATAGGCAGAGGAAATGACAGTTCTTGGTTAGTGGCTACAAATTGCCTCAGAGGAAAACTTTTTCTAATTTTCTTTCTCAATTTTTTGAGTCATACAGTCATAACACACACTAAACTACAGTTTTGAACATAAACTTGAAATACGACATTCCCTATTCAAGTGCTCCAGTCAAACCCCTGATAAATCAAGCTGGCCATGAAGTGATCTTATCCTTTCTGACTCTTTAATAAATCGAACCTTGTAAGTTCGTACTGTTAGAAGTTGTCACTAAATGAAATTGTGACCTTATCCCGCACATGAACTTATCCTGCTGACAACTACATTTGTTGTGTGGATAAGAAATGAAAAAAAAAAAAAAAGAATAAAGGAAAAAAATGAGATATTTGATAATTCTGATCTTAGTCATACGTAACTCTAACACATGGTTCTTTTTGATGTTCCATTAATGATTTGCCGAAGATGAGTCTCTACTTAGAGAAAAAATGCTCACCCTAGGTAAGTGCTGGGGGCACTGCAGATGGTATTAAAAGTGTATGAAGAGGTACTGGGTGACAGCAGTGAATCAGAAGCTATTAGTCTAACACAAAGAACCCTGAATTAGCTTGTAATTGCACTGGAAAAGATAACATAATGGTGGTGGCAAAATAGAAACATTCCCTTTTTCACACTATGCATTCGATGCCTAAAAAGTGCTAACACAAGACACTGAAATTGTCTGAAACCTAGAGCAAGTTAAATCACTGCATTTCTCAAGAATGCCAAATGTACCCTTTGGCTATAGTTTCTAAACAGTCATAGAAATCAACGTGTACAGCATTGTTTAAAAACAAATTAACATGCATATGTTACCAAATATTGGCAAGTATTACAAACTTACAAGCTTTTACTTTATTATTCTCTCTGGCCTTAGGGATTCATTCTGAGGCTATTATATGTCTGGGTATTCTTTCTATCCAAAAGCCCATTGAAACCTACAAATTATCATCTTCAAGACAAAGAAAGAGAAAAGATAAAATAGGGTTCTAGATAGTAATATCATTGGGAATAAAGTACAAAATTCAAAATGCTTTTAAAAACAACACCATGATCTGAAATAACTAGAAAGCCATAACCTGGATATTTACATGCAAACTACATTTTACGTACAGAGACCACGTTCAAGCTTGGGAGAAAGAGGTAGCCACATTTTGCCCTTTGCCCTATGGTCTATTTATATGAACAAAACCCCCAGCTCATCTCAGGTATCTGAGAATATTCACCTGGAGTTTGACTTGTTTGCAAATGCTTGGAAAAGTTACTGGAAGGAGGAGTTGCAGCTTCTGGACACTTTTCAGCTTCAGGAAGGAGGAGGGGGGAATCAGCACTTTTGCTCAAGCAACCTGGCACAGTATGCTTCTGTGCTGCCAGAAACCCTCCCTGACCTTCCAGACAACACTCCTGGTCACAGGCTGACCCAATACCACTTCCTGATTGCAATCTTGAGTCTCAGAGGGAGAGTATGGTTAGGGAGGAATCACTGTGGATGTAAGAGGTCTGGGCTAGCAGACACAGGAAACAGCAGAGAAAGAACAACAGCCAGAAGTCAGTCTACCGGCAGAAGGCCACAGCAGGGTCAGGCCCTGCAGAGTCCCCATCAGGGAAGGCCTGTTTTGTCCAGGAGAAACTCCAAATGAGAAACTGGGAGAAGGGGTGGCGAATCCACTATAGATAGTGTTCTACAAAAAATAAGGAAGGAACAGCTTTTATTTTTATTGTTATTTATTTTTATTCTTTTTGACAGAGAGAAACAGAGAATTAGGGGTGGGCCCAGAGCAGTCTCCGTAGTTGGACGCTATTAATTTTCTACATAGTTTTCATTCCACAGGTAGGCACAGGGCTGGCTGCACAGGGCAGGAACCAGCCGGGGACCTCCCGCATGGAACGCAGGCCCTGGTGAGAACTAAACTGGGGGCACACTCCAGTTCAACATATGGGTCCACATGGGCTGGGGCTGGGATTCAATCCCAGGACCTGGGGCTGTATAAGACGAGCAGTCAACCTGTTGAGTCATCTGGCATCCCCAAGGAACAGCTTTTAAATAACTTCAATATAGAAAATCAATAGACCTCATTGGTATTAATGGTTCTAAACTTTGGGCAATGCCTACATGTGTCAGTTACAATTTCAATCTTTCTCAAACAGGTTACATTAATTAATTTAGAACACACAATGAAACTTTTCACAGGTCATTGCTGATATTTAAAGACCACATACACATGATTACTGGCTTATGAAGTGTTTCTTTAGCTGCACAATTAAAGTATACCCAAGTATAGTCATTTTTACATTGTAAGGTGGTATAGATGAAAATGAAAGGAAATATACTGACAAGCTTTAACCGTTCAACATTCTTAAGCATTGTGATTAGAATGAGTTTTCCCTGGAAGAATGGCCTATATGAAGCTTTATTTGGGAGTGAGGAGGTGACTTTTTGGGTCACAATGTATGAGAATCAAAGAATTCCAGAATGATTTAACTGAGGAACCAATAACATGAGAAAAACTACAGCATTACTTTGAAAGCTTTTAATCTAAACCAGGAAGTAACAGTGCAACATAAAGAAACCTCAGCCAGTAACAGAAATGTGCAGAAGAATGGTCTAAAGTGGTATTCCATTATGGACTTAAACTTTTTTTTTTATCCAGAGAACAAAAAGTAAAAATGTTACTTATAAGAGTTAAAAAACATAGAGTGGAAAATAAAACCATAAAGAGATAAAAATTTTAACATGTCACCAATAAATGGAGGTCATAGGATACAAAAGTTCATACTTAAGGCAGGATTGCCAGTGTGCCACGTATAATGAAATATTTTATAAAACCTTGATGTGGGTCTGAAAATTTGGAAGAATACATACTTTGCAGTACCAAACATTAAAGTATTGACTTAATTAATCACCCACATAAATATCTTATTGTACAACATCTTCAAGAAATACAATAAATTAATATACTTATTTGGTTTGAAAATGTTTTATTCTACAGAAAGTTTCAGTACGTCTGCTGAAATACTGGTACAAAGTTTTCCATTTCTGAAGTTTGAACTTGTATTGCTGAAAATATTATTCATTTCAGAAACCACTTGCAAATATATAATTCCAAAAGATCAAGTAAACTATAGTCATTTGCGTGAGATTCTGGAGATTATATTATTATTATTATGCTTGTTTACCTATACAGTTGTCGATATCCTTAAGTTACACATAACTGACATGGGCTATTTTGCTCCTTAACACTGTTTCTTGGGTGCAGTAGTTGATCCTTCTGTGTTTTGAAGACCTTAGACGCATGGTATATTATTGAAAATACTCATATTAGAATTATATTTAAATCTTAGCATTCTGTCACCTTCTGTTTAACATTTCCCTGATTCTTACAGTCTTCCTCAACAGAAGTTGTGTAATGGCCTCACCTTTTGAACTCCCACATTGTATGAATTTAAAAAATTTTTAATTACATTTATTGAGGGTGACATTAGTTAGTAAAATTATATAGATTTCAAGTGTACATTTCTATAATGCATCATCTACCTTAAAACTTTTTCATCAATTTTCTGACTTATAACAATGATCTGTATATATTAACTCTCTTCATGGAACTTTCTAGATAACCCACATGCTTTGTATCTGGTAGAGTTGCAGAAAATATAGTTTGTATGTGTGTGTGCATGCACATGCATGTCTGTGCATGTGCATGTGTGTGTGTGCATGTGTATATGTGTTCATTGCTTTGGGCTAAATTATTGTTCCGAGAAGGTATTTAAATCAATTAGTTTGCATATTCATGATACCATTTCACTTCATAGCACGCGTTCTTTTTTTTGTTTTTTTGTTTTAAAGATTTATTTTATTGATTTTTGACAGAGAGAAACAGAGACAGAGAGAGACAGAGAGAAGGGGGAGGGCCCAGAGCAGTCTCCATAGTTGACATTAGTTTTCCATATAGTTTCACTCCACAGGTGGGCACAGGGCTGCGCAGGGCAGGAACTGGGCCGGGAGCCTCCCACATAGGCCCCGGCAAGAAATGAACTGGGGGTACACCCCAGCTCAGCATGTGGGTCCACTTGGCCGGGGCCGGGATTCGATCCTCGGTCCCTGGGGCTTCAAAGTGAGCACTTAACCTGCTGATCCATTCCAGCTTTCCCAGCACACGTTTTAATAGTTAATTCTCAGAGAAGTAAGCAGAGTAGGTATAAATTTGACCATTTGACCATCATACTTTTTGGGCTGGGACTCAAAGTTAATGTAACTTATTTATGTTACAAAATTCATAGTAAAACTCGGGCTCTGACCCTGGTTTTCTGACCCTCTCATGCTCATTTTATCAGACTGGCTCTTCAGAAACAGTTTTAACAACTTAGCTAGGTGGAAGGATTGACCTCAAGCCCAGTGTCATATCAGCGGCCATTAGAGTGGCTTCATTTATAAGATTAGCTGCCAGTCAATTTGGAAAGGAGAACATGAGAGCCTGAGGAACGGGCCACAGGGCAAGTTTTGAAGAAGACAAGGTGGTAGGAAAAGATTAAACAAGCAAAACACTGGGAAAGCATGACAGGGGGAAGAGTGGCAAAATTATTGTTTGATTATCAGAGTTCGCCATGAACTTTCACGTTTCCATCCTAACAATTTCACAGAAAAAAATAACCTAAGATGCATGGTTCTTAAACAGTATTTCCTCCTACCTTTAATGATCATTCTTCAGAGAAAATACCTACTTATTAAACCAACTAAAGTGAAAAATTGGAAGTCTGATTAAATATAACATGTCATTACTAGCATATGAAATGACATGAGCTTTTCCGCTTAAGAACAGAGTGTAAAAGGCATTCTTAACGCTCCGCACTAACGCCCCAGCTTTTCATTGGGTTGATAACACTTTCTCCAAAGAAAACTTTCCAATGTGAAATTGTACAGAGTGATTGCGAACTGGAAAATCTGGTGCCCTCACATTCTCCAACTTGTAAAATGTTTCGCTATCACACATTCAGCACCCTCGGTGGGTTAAGTAGGTATGTGTTTAATATATGTATATAGATTTTATCTTCTTCCTTCAATCCCCTCTTTCTTTCTAACTTTTCTCAGTTCTCTTCCTTTCTAACATCAATACGGTATACAAAATGTCAGATCTTGAAAAAAAGAAAAAAAGAGAGAGAAGGAAGAAGAGGGAAAGGAAAAAAAAAAAAAGCTAGCAGGCAGGTTGGCTGAGATTATTACTCCTGGGTGTAGTTTCCATAAACACAGAGCTTGCTGCACAGACCTAAGGTTTGGTTCTTTCCTTCACACAGAGGCAAATGGCTCAGAAAACATCACTTCTGTGGAGTGACCCTTAACAGAAAGTCTTATGTATGCTCATACTGGGCATGGCCCAATAGAGCTATAATAGCTAACCAGGTATTAAACTTCTGCAGGCAGAATTAATTCCAGGACTATTTTATTCATAAAACCACACTCAACTGAACTTCATTTAAAGAGTGATTACTAACTCAAAGTTATTTGTTGAACACATAATGCCAGGCACAATGCTGGATACGAGATGTAAGCATGAATCTAATGTACATCTTTTTTTTATGTGACTTAATTCAATGGTGGTGAAGTAATTATGATCCAACATATAAAGTTTTTGGTAAAGATAGTAGATAAAATTTGACCAGCAAGAAGAAGTCTCCAAAGGCAATTCAGAGAAAGCAGGAATTACACTTCCGAGGAGAGAGAGCTAGCAAAAGACAGTATAAGCCATCCCTTTTCTTTAATAGATCAGAAATTATCTGTTTCAAAAATGAACACAGTATAATGTGAACATGAGCATTTAAACAATTTTTTTATGTTACAAATAAAATAGTAAGTCCGAAGTTCAATAATTAGCAAGCAATGCCTTGAGGTAAAATCACTGTCAAATAGAAACAAACAAATGGCTTAAATTTGTTGTAAAAAACAGTTTCAAGATCATAGATGGTAAGAGTTTCTGCATATTGTAAACATTCTAATTTTATACAAAACGGTATTTCTAACAATTTTTGGAAAAGAGCTTGTAAGCTGCCTTCATCTTAAATAATACTAGCCTTTGCTTATAAAATATTTTCAATACTAGAAATATTTACTTGATTCTTTTTTGATAACTTCTTATAAACACCTGAAATTGAGATAACAATAGTAGAAGCTATCACCTCAAGCACTAAAGATCAGAGACGTGAGCTCATCTATAAGTGTATTTATCATGTCCTCTTAGTTGACAGTGCCTAGAGATAGAAAGGACCCTTTTCATCACTTGTTTTTACAACAAACTAGGTGAAGTTATTTATTCTCTACCATATGAGTCCACTCAGAAGTAATAATGTGGTTCTTGATACCATATTTAGTGACCACAATTATCTAAAACAGGGGTGTCAAACTCAATTAAAACACAGGCCATTTGGTGCAACAGGCAAGATTCACGCAGGACACATCACATTTACAAACATCACTGGAACTGAGTCATCGCATTTATACCTACCTGCCCACAGGCCCCCAGGAAAGGCACTGGGCCACGTGTATACTCGTCTTCAGTAGTTAAAGGGTTAACGAGGGAATTGTGTGATTGTGTGTACGGTATTGCCTTGATCTCCCCTAAGCGCTATTTTCTTCATAACAATTTTTTTCTATTTTCATTTTATTTCAGAGCATTGTGGGCCACAAAAAATGTGGCCCCCGGGCCGCCAGTTTGACACCTGTGATCTAAACTATGTCTTTGATGCAAGAAGTCAACTGATCTTTTAAAACAAATTTCAAGTCTTTAACATCATTATTCTTATTTAATGACAATGTATCAGAATAGTCACATATTCAAAAAGGTGTTAAATTTAAAGGATATTTGTCACAGTCTACTATGTAAATGAAGAGATGTTGCTTACAGTTACAAAGAGCTTTAGTAAATAAATATTAGACACCAGAAAGTATGTTTGGAATAATGTATATCTGTCAAACATGTATAAACATGTCTATTAGTGACATCTTTCACAGGGTGTTTTTTTTTTCTGTTTGTTTGTTTGTTTTAAGGAAAGATGGATATAATTGTAAAGAAAACTTGAACTAAGCTATCAAGTAAATAAGTTATGTCTGAATTTCTCTTTAGCTTCACTAACTTAGATATATTCTGGTTTGTTTATATTGTTCGTCTTAAATATTGGTTATTGGGAATAGTTAAAATACAATAGATATTGATTGCACTATGGAAATAATTATGCACAAGTCTTAACTACAATCAAATTAATGATTTTCCATTGCTAAGAAGATGGGCTTAAGTACCTTATTTTCAATTTGTAGTAATCTATAATATTTTGTTCCCCACTAAATGCATGAACGTCCCCCGATTTTGTGTTTTCTTATATGCAAATTTGATTACAACTAGGAAACCAAGACACTTTTCAAATTTATGGGGAAATAATTGCACATAAAGATAATAAGGAGATGACCAATGGAACATTATTAAATAATTTGACAAATTCTTACAATGATTTAATAAATCATTATGAGTGGGGATTATGTACACTGTTGGGAATCAATAATTCACATCATATGAAAAAAAAACTTAATTGACCATCTTGAGCATCAGTTTGTATTCTCTATGTATCCGTTGGCTTGCTGCTACTTCTCAGGGGTATCAATTTAATTTCCTAATTGTTCCTCCTAAATTTGTTGTGAACATGAGGCCATATAGGTACAAAACTAAACATAATTCTTGGCATATAATAAGTATTCAATAAATGTTATAACATTATCTTAGTATTTTATAATTGAGAACATGAAGCATATAAATAAAAACTACTTGTATTCAATATGTAGACTTTTTGATAATCATAATTATCCAGACTAAGACTAGCTTTCTCCCAGAACCACTTTCATTCCAGATGAAGAGAAATGGAGGCATAAAAGGTTGTATGGAATCTGAAAGGTGACAGGAGCAGCTCCTGGAGCTGATTCTACACACACAGGTAATGGAGAGCTTTAACTCGTAGTAACCCCACACTGGTATTTCTTTTTCACTTCATAGGTAAGCCAGGCAAAGGTATATAGCTGTGAAGGTTAACATCAAAGGTGAGTCACTCATTCCATTTCCAGATAACCAGGATTAACTGCTCCACTGACATTATCCTGATATTAGAGTGTTTTAGAGAGGAGAAAATAGGCAATAGGCTTATATGTTAGTAAAAAAAAACAACAAATATACTAAAACAATAGAAAAATTTTATCCTACTTTGTTGTCTATCATTAGATTTAAAAATTTCCTTTCTCCACTATTCTCAAAAATAACCAAGATAAAATCTGTAACATTTATTGAGTGCTTACTATGTGTCAGACATTATATTGAGTCTTGTATTTAATTTTCTCACTTTTATAACAAAATTACGAGAAACAAGATTAAGAAATAAAATTGATACCCATAGTGAACCACTTAAATGAAAGTTAAAAACATCTCGATTAGTTATAATCTTTTTTCATTTTTGAGAATGTTGGTCTTAAGTAATTTAGTATAGACATATATTCTCTTTTTTCTTTTTTAACTCAATAGTAACATGTTGATTCCAGTTGATTCAATAAAATAAGTCACCACACAAAAGAGTTGATCAAGATTAAAAACAATAATCACCCACTATGTGAAGTTCCTAACAAATACTGCTATGCTTAATAACAATGATTATGTTAAAGTCAGGAACAATCCTACTTGCTTGATGGGAAAAATGGAAGTATTGAGAATATAAACGACACTCCCTCCAATATTTCTTCAAAAATATTACTATAATTTCTCACATTTACATATTTCTTTATCAAAATCAAAGGTTATTCCTTAGCCAGAATCTTGGAAAAGGCAGATTTATTATTATTACTATCAATTATTTTTGTCCATTCTGCCCAACAATTTGAACTCCTAAACCAAGATGTTAAACTTAAATAAAGCATATCTTCAGGAAAAAGCAACAACTATTTTTTTTTTTATATCTTTTTATATATTTTATAGAGAGTAATTATTTTATCTTCAGTGCATATTTATTTTTATTTTACTTTTGACAGATAGAGAGAGAGAGAGAGACAGAGACAGCTAGAGAACCGAACTGTGGGAACTCCCCAGTTCAGCATGTGGGTCCTGCCTGGGCCGGAGCCGGGATTCGATCCTCGGTCCTCGGGGCCTCAAAGCGAGCGCTCAACCCGCTGAGCCGTCCCGGCTTTCCCAACAACAACTATTTTTAAAGTACATTACTAATTTATCTTTTGCAATTCTCAAAGCCAACAATGTATGAAAAATCAAGGTTACTACACAATGACTGCATTTACCATTACTTCTTACTAAATCCATGTAGGTCAGAAAAGAATGTCATATCTTAAGAAAGCTGTGGGATAATCATGTGGCATTTAGTCCCAACCAACTTACTTTTGATTCATTCTCTGAACAAACACAAAATAATCATCACTTTTGCATATAGCCCTATAATCATCATGTATCTGAAGATCACTTTTCTTAAATAATTTTGCTAAAATAAAATCATTAAATCAATTCTTCAAATCCAACTTGTATCTAGAAAGAATAAAGCAAACAGTTCCACCTTTATATTTAATCACAACTGTCTGAGTCATTATGCCTCCTTTTCTTCAGAACACAGGATGAGAGTAGAACGTTTTTAGTTTCAGCTTCATTATATAGAGTATAATCAAGCTGGAAAGA
The DNA here is from genome assembly GCA_004027555.1 of Craseonycteris thonglongyai. NCBI lineage: Eukaryota > Metazoa > Chordata > Mammalia > Chiroptera > Craseonycteridae > Craseonycteris > Craseonycteris thonglongyai. Next base: position 13,043 of record PVKE010018594.1, on the reverse strand, counting down.
CCAGAGCTAACATTTGAAACAGGAGCTAGAACCAAGAGAATAATATAAACAAGATCTGAAATGTGATTGCTTAATAGAATAAATTCTAAAGCACTTAAGAGAAATTAATTTACATACATACAATGCAATTACAAGAAAAGAAGAGGCCAGCATCATTAGGGCAGGTGAAAGAAGAGTCCAATTACAAATCATGGCGATCCCCTCTTAACCTCACTTAGAATATTGTTAGTTATAAATACATTCTACTGCGTGAAATGAAAATCACTGATCTTCTTTTATGAATATTCTATTAAATAATATCCATGCTAGGACTGACCATCCCCTGAATAGTTCAGACCAATAAAGTTTTCCTACTCCTATAATTAAGAAATTTATTTTGGAACATGCTATTTTATTTCAGAATTTTACTATTTGAGAAAGCTAAAGGTTCCTAGTTTTATAACTTATATAGAAATATTCTGTAGAGTACAAAAATGGACATGATGAGGCAGTCCTCCAAAATGCCTTTTGATAACCAGCCATGCACACTTAGAAGTGTGTATTTTCCTTTCTTCCTTTGTACCAACAGCCATCAAAGTACTTACAATACTGTAGCATATGAGTGTGTATACGAATATGCCTGATTAATGTCAATGATACTGTCTGGCTATTATCAAGTTATACGATTCAGAAAAGAATATATCATGTCTAATCAACTTTGTTTCTCAGACCTAGCACTATACCTAGAGTAAAGTAAAGATTTCATAAATATTACTTAAATACACAGAGGAAAGAAAGGAGGGAGAGAGACAGGAAGGGAGGTAGAGAGAAAGGGACTGAGGAGATAGAGTGTGAAGAGACCTTGCAAAAGCATACAGAGTGACTTTAACCAACACAGGGTAAGAGGAACATGAAAGGAATAAATGAAAGAAGGACTACCTCACTTAAAAATTTGAAAACCATGATTCTTTCTGTTCTGTTAATAGTTTTAATTTTGGCCAAATATATAAACAAGAAAATTATAAAAGTGATTGATGAGTTTATATAATCTGAATTGAGCCAGGGAGAGTCATACAATCAAGTTCCCCTTAGTTGTTGAATTTATGACTCTAGTGTCTGTAAAAATGTGCTCATTTAATACATGGGGGAGGCACGCTAGGGTAACTGTGTTTCCCCTCTCTTGTAAATTCTTCAGAGGACTTTAATCCAGGAGGTTCTTATTTAATTCTAATCAGGGAAATGCAACTCAAACTGAACAAGCAGTCTAATACTATCACCAAGATCTTTTATTGGCTTTAATTATGCATTGCAATAGATCCCTAGCAGGTATACATCTCCTTTTTCTTTTAGTTTTTTTGGATTATAGAAACAGCCTCATGAACTACCTGACTTCCTGAGAACACTTCTACTTCTAAAAAAAGATTCAAAACACAAACACACATGTGCGAACACGGACATCCATCATCCAGGTAAAACTGAAAAGATCAGTATAAAATGGGTGGGTAGTATTAATGTCAATATTCTGATGGTGATATTTGAACTATAGTTTTGTAATGTGTTATATTTCGAGGAAACTGGAAATAGTGAACATGAAATATCTTTGAATTATTTCTTATAACTGTAGGTGAATCTATAATTATCTCAAAATTTCAGCTGGAAAAAGGAATTTATAACCTTGAGAACCTTCAACTCCTTTATAATTATTGCAAACAAAGCCAACCAAATGGATTTAACACATCCCAGTACAGATAGAACAGACAAACTGAAACAAACATAAAATCTAATTCCTTAGGTTTTATATAATTGTAAGAAAAGAAATTACCTTGAATACTCAAATATCCAACTCATTAATTGAAGAACTGCAAATGAACAATATGACATTTCTCCTTTCAATTTTTATTGCTTATTTGTAGAACTTCAACTATAATATTTGTAACTCACTATTGGTAAATAAAAATTAATTATAACAGCTGTCAGGCTATAATTATTTGTCATATAAAAATTGTTTAGTGCACAAATAATAAGGAATTTATGCCTTCTTTGGAGCCTGGTTTTATCCCCACTGAGTCTTAAAAAGGCAGTTTTTGACCATTTCCTTCAAAATACTAATTTTGAAATACTAATTACTAATTTCTCAATATAGAGAAAGACTTGATTATACTCATTTTTATCTTCAAATATCAGCTTTTGAAAAATAATTTTTTACATTTATAAAATGTTTGCAAATTCTTAGGAGTACAGTGATTTAAATGCCATTTGTTGTCCATTTTCTTATCTGTTCCTTTTTGTGAGATTCACATGCAATACTGAGGCAGATAAAATCACCATACAATTGCAATAAAACAGTAAAATATGAGACATACACTGCCCAAATGAATGTAATCAGCTACACTGCTTTAAATGGAAATATATTATAAGATTATATATCTCATAAAATAGCAACAGAGATATTATTGCTCCCTAATGAAAGATACTAAAATCTCCATTTATTTGGCTGGTGTAGGTATGGTCTTAGGTGTATACCTACAAGTGAATTAAATCTAATTGTTTATTTTCAGTTTCCTTGGAAAGTATTGCCTTTAAGCAAGATGTAAATGCTTTTAAATGGGTATGTTCATCTGAAACTCTGTTCAATAAGTCAAATGTTTCTTGCAATATAGGGATTCTTCTTTGATCCAGGATATTTAAGATATTTCATTTAAAAGTACAGGCATAGTGTGGTAGAATTGAAAGAGAATATGTTTTGAAGTCAGATGGACATAGGTTTGAATTCCGGTTTTGCTCTTTAACTGCTATGGGACAGAATAATTAAAGTGAAACTTAGAGTCCTCATTTATAAAAATTAGAAAAATAATATTTAGCATATAAGATTATTATAATAATTAAATGGTATTATATGCATAATAAGGCCTAACATAAACCATGCCTTTCAAAAAAGAGTATCATATCAACAATAGTATTAAAGCTTTGTACAGGTTCTGTCGAGTAGAATTAATACAACAGATTCCCTGCCTCCATTTTATAAATAAGTACTAGCATTTTACAAATTGCCTAATTTTGAGACATGGGTTCATATTTTAACTCTGGAGAAGAATAGTGTGAACTCTCAGGTCAGTCTGCCATTATAAAACTAGTGAAACTGCAAGCCACAAGAACCTGTTTCAAAGTCATGTAGTGGCACTGACATAAAAATGAATAATGTAAAAAACAAATTCCACATTCATAATTTTTTTTCCCCAAGTTAAATAACTTGTTGAAATGGAAGCAAAGGAAAAACACCTTTCAGCTGCAATTTTTCTGAATGTGGGAACTTGTTGCTGATTTCTTACTTTTAGCCATATGTTCACATTTCTTCTTTGGGGGTGTTAGAAAACTTCATGTAAAAAAAAAATCTATGAAAGGGATGAGAATGCATTCTGCTGAAAATAATTCCTTAACATGTAGTGACCACATTTTCACTTCAACATTAAAGTGTATGGTACATAGCTCCTTCTAAATGAAAAAACTATTTTAAAGCAGGGTCTCCAAACTCAATTTTAAGGAGAGGAATAAATCCATTAGCTTACATTTAATTAGCTTTTAGTAATTTTAACATAGTATATTGATTCTAAATCAACTGTTAATATTATTATGAATATATTACATATCTTAATACTTTGTAGTGCCTACCATGGGCCACATGTACTAAGCAACTTGCTTTTCTTGCCTTATCTCATTTAACTGTTACAGAAGAAAATATTATATCCATTTAGCAGATGAAAGGCTGAGGTTCTGTGAGATTAAGTTATTTAACTGTGTTCACAAAATCTTGCTCAAGTATCACAACCTCCACTGAGGTACCCGTAAATATGATCTCCACATGTTAAATATGATCTCCACATGTTAAATATTCTCAAAAAGAAAAAAAATGTCCCCTCTGAACATAGTTGAGCCTTCCCAAAGTCTCTGGTTAAAATTTATTACTGAATTATTTTTACATAAAAATATTCTACCAAGTAAAAATAATCTTTCATCTTGAAATAAAATAAGGGGACATAAAGACAGACAGACAGAGATAGAGAAAGATAAAGAGAGAGAGAGAGAGAGAGAGAGAGAGAGAGAGAGAGAAAGGGAGAGACAGAAAGGGATTAAGAAAGTGAGAATGAGAAAGAATAAAATAATAGTGGATATAATAATCAGGGTACAATTATCCAAAGTAAATTTTAAGAGAAAATACTGAGGAAAACTAGATTTAATAAAACACTTATAAGAATTTTAAAATAAGTAAGCTCTGTGAATATTCTACTTTTTAAAGCCCATATTCTTTGGGCAGGTGAATATGAATGAATAATAAAGTAAATAACTGGATAACCAAGAAAGACCAAAAATCTAAATACAGCATTCTTCCAAGTACACTGAAGTTTTTTAACATTTGTAAAATAATACCAATATCCCATGACCCTGGCTGAAGTTGGACAATTTTGTGTTTAAAACCTTGTGACTATCTTCTCCACCAATATAATTATAACTTTGCAATAAAAAAAGGTATATAATAAATCCCAGTCTCTTTTCTCTAGCTTCCAAAGGTGCATGTAAATTGCTGAAGGTCAGTTTTATGGGTTCGTTTACTCTCTATCATAGTCATGACTGCACATAAAAAACGTCCGGTAGAAAATAAATAAGTCTCAGGCAAGGCCTTACTCGTTTCCACAACATGTAGTCACGGTTATGAAGCCATGGCTCCAAATGTGCATTGTATTTAAAGCCACTCTTACGTCGTTTAGTCAGGGGTGTCTGATGTTTTGGCTTCCCTGGGCCACATTGGAAGAAGAACTGTCTTGGGACAACATAAAAAATTCTAACACTAATGACAGCTGATGACCTAAACAAAAATTGCAAGAAGATCTCATAATATTTTAAGAAAGTTTACAAATTTGTGTTGGGCCACATTCAAAGCTGTCCTGGGCCGCATGCGGCCCAAGGGCCACGGGTTCAGCGATCCTACTCTGAATAAATGTCCACATGTTGGTGGTCTTGGTGGTTGCATAAAAGATTAATGAGTCTTGGTTGCTTAGAATTCTCCAATGCATCAATATTCAGCAATTTCATATGTTACCATTTCTCTTTTTGGATAAAATTAAGGTTTTGCATAATATCCACTAAAGTGTGTAAACTATGATACAAGTATAATACCATTTATGAAATATTTATCTATCACTATTGAACAGAATACATTTTGTGAGCAATAAATATTGACAGTGAGATCATAACACTATTGAGCTATTCAGGTATCTCACACCACCTCTTTGGAATCTGAAAATATTTCTGGAATGCATTTATAAACAAAAGGTGCAAGAGGCAGAAAAAAATTATGAGTCATCTCACTGCTTTAATTAGAAATGAAGCTCTATTTTAAAAAAGATCAAATATATATATATATATATATATATATATATATATATATAGAGAGAGAGAGAGAGAGAGAGAGAGAGAGAGAGAGAGAGAGAGCACTGACCTTGGAAGTTAAAAAAAAAAAAAAAGAAAGCTTCTAACAATAACAAATAAAATCACAAATGAAATTTTGAAGTTTTCATTAGTGATAGTCTCCCGTATCTCCTGGCTTCTATAGGACAGACAACACTTACCAATTGAAATACAACATTTTGTTTAAAAGGAACTGGCCTCCACCCTAAAGGATAGGAAGTACTTACAAAGATATGGTAATAGCATTTCCACAGTGACCTAAACATAACATCTTCCAGCCAGAGGAAATAAAATCTATCATTTTGGAATAGGAATATTTTTCCTTTCCTTGAAGTAAAAGAAGTAGGAAGAGATGAAGGCAGATGACCACTTATCAGGGTTTTTTTTAGGGTATCTTAGGGATATACTTCTTTTTATCTTCAAAGTAATCCTACAAAGTAAGTGTCATCATACCCATTTTACATATAAAGAAACAAAGGCTTAAAGAGATTAAGTAAAGTCATGGGCAGGATCGGGACTTGAATCAATACCTTCAGATTGTACCACATCATACCCTTCCTCAGTGAGGCATGTGTATTCCATACCATTCTCAAAATCATTAAGAGTATAGTATGTCTAGTTTTTTAATTAGCAAGGGTGCCTTGTTCATTTGCAAAGATTTGTTTTCAACATAGAGCCCAATATGGTAAGATTTCAATGAAGTTATCTTGACTTTCATTTTCTACCAGAGTGATCAACAACCCATCCTCATTTGAGACTCGAAGCTACTAACAAAGATGATATACCTCACTAGTATGATTTAGTAGTCTGGACCTAGGAAAAGGGAGAATAAGTAACAGGCTCCTCAATAAAAGTAGAAAAAAACTTGAATTACCACTGTCATTACTGGATCAACCATAATAACACTTGAACTACAATATTTTATCATTTTCAAAACAAAATTATGGTAAGTTTTCATCTTAAAGATTTTATAACAATAACAGGGCCATTGTTGAGTCATGATTACGCTGTCCAATTTGGCAAGAAGACCATAAAGTAAAAAGAAAAAAAAATGAGGATAATTTCTATCCCTCTGATTTTAATAATATGTGGCGGTAACCCACAATTTCAATCTGTAAAATACAATAATGACAAGAAGGCAAGAAACATCCACAACTGCTACATTATAGCTCAAGGGAAGATGCTTAAACTGGAGGAGACAGATCTGACCACTTTCAAATGTCCACTTTATTAGTGCATGCCAAAGCTCTCTCACAGGCTCCAAGAGGGCACCTCGGGCCGATCATTTCTCTTCTAACACCCATTCTTCTCTGACTGCCCCATGTTTTAATATGAGTCTCCCTAGCACTAATCATGCTAAAGGTATGTGATCTTCTGGCTATCTTATTCAGCGTTCACAACTGAAAACAGCACTGAAAGCCAACAATGTGTCCTGTGTTCATAAATATGTCTTTCGAACCATCCCAAGGAATTTTCATCGTTTGTAACATGGACAAAGGCCCCATTATCTTGGTGCAAATAAAAGTAGTTCTTAACAAAAATCTGTTTTCTTTACTGAACATTATGAAAAGCCCCTCTGACCTTCAACTAAAGGAGTATAGCACTAAAAAAAGAAAAAAGAAAAAAAAGAAAAGAAAAAGAAAAGATTCCACAGTAAATCATGAAAAATAGAAAGGCAGCAGAAGGAGAAAAGAAACTTGGAAAAAAAAGTAAGCCTTACTTACAAACAACTCCCTTCTCCTTTTAAGATAATCAGAAATATACTACAATAATACTACCTTGAGACTAAAGAAATTGGTATTACGTAGAATGTTAACATAAATATTAAAAGACATTATTAAATAGTAAAATTTACATGACAATATTTCCAATATGACCTGGTGTCTTTAGAAGTACAGACACATTTTGTTCTTTGAGAATTTAGAGCTAATACATAACTTAATCAAGGTATATTACTATGTAGAATGTTTTTTAAAGCGATCATGTGATTCCAAACTGTGTGCTTCTTTTAGCCAAATCTGTGGTTCATTAAAACTCTAAAATATGTCACAACTCTGTAGCATTCAGAGGTCTCTTTTCAAGACCTACACAGCCTGTGAAGACAATTTCTGATGTCTAATTAAAAATTTCATAAAATTGCAAAGCCACATAGTATCAAAATACTGAATATATAAAAATTAAATTCCTAATTTTGAAAACAAACAGTCATAAAGGGTTAAAGTAATGTCACATGGTCACCTGTGAAGAATGAAGTCTATGAACATAAATCTCTAGTATCCCATGTAACATGCCTATGAATGACTCTAATCAGAAAACAGAGCTAAACTCTCCCCCCCAGGGCTGAATGTCTAAAGCAAGCGGGGAGGTTAAAATAATCAGGTATAGACACTATAATTTTCAGAGAACCTCACAGTCCTCTTAGGTCTGAGACTGACTTGATAATTTATTTGAAATGCTGAGAAAAGCCCAGAAAAATCAAAGCAAGGGATTATTATCCAGAGAATACAAACTGCAGACTGTAACATAAAGGTCAGTTTGTTTCCAAAGGGGAAAAAAAACACTCCATTTATGTGATGGAGTACATGCTGAAATCCTGTTTATTACATGCAATCTAGGAGTAAATTAAAAAAAATCTTTCAACAGTCTTTTGTGCTGATATGCAAGCATTTCTGGGTTTAACAGTGGTTGGCACTCTACTCATTCAGGATTAGGACAAATTTTTGAATCACTGGCTCATAAGAGATGTATATCAAGTAGGTCTGCCTCAAGTAGCATGCATTACTGAAGAAACCACAACTGTGATTCTGTATGTGAGCTACATAGAAACACAAAGGTCACTTGGGAAACAGACTGTCTTTACTTTATGAATTATGAAGCTTCTATGGAAATCTGGACCATAACGTAAAGTAGTTATTTATTGAACGGGAAGGAGGCCAATGGCAAAAGCACTTGAAATTTCCAGTCTATTTATTCCCCAGTGATAGGCCTTCGTATGTTTGATTTAAGACCTTATTTAAATGTTGTAAGGGAAAATATAAGAGCCAACTGTTGTGTCTTAGGAGATACACCACGTATTATGAAAATGCCATCTTATAATCTCAATGTTACTAATCACTGAAAACTTGCTCTTAGAATAGACACATCTTGCTTTGGTCATTTATAAGAAGGCATACTTCTGATTTACTCCACGTTTATTTTCATTGAGCCTTCTATGTACCAGGAACAATACAAAGGCTGTCGTTTTTGCTGGAATACTCTCTTTCTCTCTCTCTCTCTCAATCACTCACTCACTAACTCTTATTTATCCTCAAGCTAGTCACTCAGAAAAAACTACCCCTCTTACAGACCTTACCTTCTAGTTGGGAATCCAGGGAAGGAAGGAAGGAAGAAAGGGAGGAAGGGAGGGAGGGAAGGAGAGAGGGAGGGAGAGAAAAAAGAACAAGGGAGAGGGAGGGAGGAGGAAGAGGAGGAAGAGAAGGGGTAGAAGGAGGTGGAGGGGAGAGAGAGAGGAAGAGGAAACAAATAAGAGCTTAAAGAGTTTAGGGAGTAATAGTACTTGGGAGTTATCTGCAGGGTTAATATATAGTTTTCTCTGTTCTGGTGATTTTCTAAGACAAATGATGATGGTAACTGGTATAGTATAGCTTTTAAATTCTCCAGAAATATATGTTTTCTTTATATAGAACTCCTCCAGATACATAAGAAGTCTTTTACTTTTTTGAAGACTGCCTAAGAAATCACAGATTTCTCAATCAAGCAGCAGTTGAAAAAGAAAGCTGGTGTTGGTCTCTTTGGTTAGCCGTTACAGATTTGGAAGTACATTTGACTACCCAGAGGGAGACTTGTCTATACTGTAACAGCTTTCATCAAAACCTATAAACTCCTTACTTTTGAATATTTCCTTTTTAGGTTGATTAAACTCTGTCTATGAGAGTTATAAGATAGGCAAGACAAATATGATGTTTATAGTCGTCTTTACTCCAGTGTGGTACTCAGGGAGAATAGTTTCAGGTTACCTGTATTTCATATGGGGTCTTTTATTTGGTTATGCTTGTATAATATAGGTATCAAGAAATATATGCAAAGTTCATATATTCCTTCTACACATAAATCAGAATGGTTAACACTACATATTCTTCAACTTTCTGGAGCATTACAGGAATTTATGATAAAAGTATGGTTCTGAATATTGATGCAATGATGCAGATATTCCTCTCCACCTTGTTGGCACCTTGATCTCAGAATTCCAGCCCCCAGAATTGTGAGAAAATAAATATCTATTTAAATCATCCAGTTTGCAGTAGTTGGTATCAAAGTTGTAAGTTTCCTTCCTAGCCCTATCAGTTTGTCAGAAATGCAGAATCTCAGGGGCCACGCTAGCGCTCTGAAAATATTTACTCATCCTTCAAGACCTAAACTCGAAGTGACTGTGCCTGGGAAGGCTTCCCGAATTCTCCTGTCTGGGTTCACGGGCTTCCTCTACAGCAGGGGTGTCCAATCTTTTTGCTTCCCTGGGACCACAATGGAAGAACTGTCTTGTGGCACATATAAAACACACAAACACTAACGATAGATAGCTGATGAGCTAAAAAAGAAATGCACAAAAATCTCATTATGTTAAAGAAAGTTTAGGAATTTTTGTTGGGTTGCAAGGATCGCTGTCCTGGGTCTCGTGTGGCCCATGGGCAGTGGGCTGGACAAGCTTGCACTTCTCCACAGCTTTCTGCATCTATTTCTAGAAGAGTGGTCTGTGAACTATGTTTGACTGACTGACTAGTTTACATTCCATCTCCCCCTCTGAAGAGAATTCCAGAGCAAGGGCCATATTCTATCTTTGTCAATATAACACAGAGTTTAAAAACCTGGCACATAAAAAGTATAGAAAACCAATGTCCTAAAGCCATAAAATTAGAAAGTAAAGAAATTGGGATTAGCTGATTGTTAAGTTCTTTGAGAACTCTGAAATTCTACAAACATATAATTCTAATTCTTCTACAATGTGTCACACATTGTTCATGACTAAATCAAAATATCCCTGCCAGTTCTTAACAACCATACATTAGTGTGGGGCATGCTCGTTCTGTGTCGCCAGCCCTCCTACCTGTCGAGACATGGCTTCTTCTATAAATCCTTAGTTATATGGTTTCAGTTCAGCTAGGTTTTAGGTAGTTCTCAAATGATGGTTGTTCTATAATTGAGCTGAAATTCTGATGGGCTCATGAGATGAGGTGAGCACAGAGTTTACCAACTGCACCATCTTGACCAGAAATCCCAGCTGTATCACTTCAAAATGCAGATTCTGTTTCAGTCAATGTAGGGGTTCCGTGATTCTGTGTCCCTAACATTAGCTCCCAGGTGATACTGATATTGGAACACTTTGAATAGTCAGGTCTTAAAGACCAACACAAATCAAGAACCAGCACTGGCTCTCTAAAATCCCAGGCTGGCAAGCCTGTACCAGTTTAAAAGGAAACACCGGCAGAGGTTGTTTAATAAGACTTACTCATTGACCAAGCTGTAATGGATACTTTCCACTGTGGAACTTTAAAAAGCTCTACCCTATCATAATTTGCCCATTTTTACACCCATGCAGACCCTTTCAGTATCTGCTCTTTGCAAAAACAAGAGAACTTTGCTCTTTTGCTTCTCGCGTATTTTTAAACATACTTCTGTCTGGGACTAAAGGGTGATGTCCCCTTACCTCTAACCAGTTGCCAGGTAGCCTTTGTGAAAGTGGAGGCTCTTTTGAAGTTTTAAGAAAAACTCTTGGTAGTTCAAAGATTGAACAAGGAGAACATACTTTCAAAAATACAGGGTGACTGTATAAGCTGAATTATTCCTTATCCCTAGGAGCACTCATTGTGGGATGCTGAAGTCTGAAATATGCTTGGATTAACAAATGCTATTTTTATTTAAGTAACAAATATTTGTATCACTCTGTATGCCCCAGGTACTATCTATGCAATTTATGATATTCATTCATCTCCTCATAACAACACTATGAAATACACAGTGTTATCACTATTTTAAAGATGAAGAAACTGAGGCATAGTGAGATTAAATAATTTGTGCAAGGTCTCAGCTGGTAAATGCAGGCAACTTATCATGTAAAAACACAATAGAGACCATGTTACTAAGAGAGAGAAAGAGGGAGAGAAGACAGATGGATGTCCATCTGTGAATTTACTAACATTCCCTCTCTCTGCACCTTGGGCCATATATAAACTAGATCACTTGGTTCTAATTATGATTTTATGGAAGTAGGATGTATGTATTACTACATTTGTCCCATTATTATCTGAAACCCCTAAATACAGATCCCATCTTCCATAAGCAAACTGGGTGTTTCACCCAAACTCATGTTTCTTTGGTACTAATTTTCTCCACTTTATCTTACATATATAATTTTTAAGAATTGCTGTGGCTGTAGGCATACACTATTATTAGTATAGTTTTCTTAAAAGTCCTTTGTCCCAACACAGCACTACATCTATTTGTTCTTTAGAAAATTGGGACATGTGTTTTATATAACATATTGGTAGCAACTGAGGGATATTAAATTCTATAGGCTATGCCTATTTTCATAGAAATCACAACATCAATTTAATGTCAGAAAGGACATGGGAATCATATCACCTAACCACCTAGTATTCTATATTTGAAAATTGAGTTACATAATCCTTATTCCTATTGATTTAACAATGATCAAGTCACCGCTCTAGTTTTTACACATGAACATGCAGCTTGGAGAGTAAATATCTCTCCTGTCAAATAACTATCTAAACATAAATGACATATGATTTTAATTTAAAAATTAATATTCATGACATACTCATCAGGAGACTCATACAGAAAGGTCCTGTCACCTTTATCCTACTTTCAAATGTCTTTCAAAATACAGTAATTTTCAAAGAAACTTTGGAATGCTTGTCTTATTCAAAGCTTACAGACCTAATACAACTGATAGCTTAGAAGTAACTTTGTTGATGACAACACAAAATATTATTAATGAAGCAAGGACCAAACAAAGATTATTTGCATTCTAAGTGGTATATATGCTCCTAAAGAAATGAAGTTGGAAGTTAACAGCAAGTTTTAGTGAGGGTCTTTGTATGTATGTTTTAGTTTGTGTGAAGTACATAAAAGCATAGAGGTCAAAACTAGGTTTTAATGAGACACTGTAGAGTTTTACAATTGCTACACTTGATATCGGTTTCTGCAGAAGGTGGTGATTGAAAATTTTCCTGTGGAAGAAGAAATGTCACAGTATTTTGATAAGCGAGAGATGAACTTTTTTTCCCCCCTTGTGCCATCAGCAAGACGAAAAGAACAAAATGCATCATTTATAACCCACAGCTCGACCATTATTGCCTGGTGAGACACTTGTTTAAAAACACACAAGGACCTTTCTCTCTGCCTCCCCCCGCCCCCACTCTCACCCCCTACAAAGTCTAGAGCTCTCTGTGAGGCTCCTTCTCCCCTAGAGCCATGAATGAAAGTTGACACTTGTGTGGCCAAAGTTTCTAAGCAACCACATAAGGGCACTCATACACCCTCTGGGTCACAGCCAGTTCTGAAGTACAGAGGAAGCATACGAACAG
>PVKE010018593.1:0-29355 GCA_004027555.1 Craseonycteris thonglongyai | reverse complement strand
ACAGAATAACAAGCCTTTAACCTCAGAGCCCCTCTGGGCTCTCCCAGCTCTGGCCCTGAGTAGCCAGAACCAGAGGTTCCTATTTTCCCAATTCTAGGAGGCTCATTTCAATCTAGGAGGCTCATTTCAATCTAGGAGGCTCATTTCAATCTAGGAGGCTCATTTCAATATAGGAGGCGGGGAAGCCGGGATGGCTCAGTGGGTTAAGCGCTCACTTTGCAGCGCCGGGGACCGAGGATCTAATCCTGGTCCCGGCCCATGTGGACCCATATGCTGAACTGGGAGCTCCCCCAGTTCAGTTCTCTCTCTGTCTCTGTATCTCTCTCTCTCCCTCTCTGTCAAAAATAAATAAATAAATAAAAATATATTCAATCTAGGAAGCTCATTTCAAGGCTCCCCCAGACCAGCAGCTCCTAGCACACGAGGAGAATGCTGTGCCTCCCTTCCTTACTCTCCTGGAGACACGAGCTATGTCTCCTCCATCAGCTTGAAGATGACACACGTTCAAGTGAATGAGTGAAAACTAGGGAAAGCAGAGATTCTAAGACACGAGAATGCAGTTTTCACTGCCCAGGAACCAGTGCCTGCGTGGGGAGCCAGAGTCTGAGGTCCCCCCACCCCTGCACCCACTGTGTCCCTACCTGTTCACTCTACAGGCCCTTACAGCAGTTTGTGGTCCCCTGTGGGGGTCTGAGAGGAGCTGGGAGCTAGATATGGGAGGAACGGGGGGTGGCGACTCTTTGGTGGTGGTCTTGTCAACCCTCCCTTGGCCTGGATGGACCAGGAGACGGACTGCTGCCGATTAAATCCTGTCTCTCTGTTATGGAACTTCCCCTATGAAGATGGAGACGTTCAATGCATGTTTGGGGAGAGCTTCTGCTTCTAATGGCCATGTGTCCTCATGCTTTATGATTAGGCGTGAGACTGTTAAGTAACACCAGAAGAACCATTATGAAATTTAATGTGCTTCAATATTCTCAGCCATGTAAATCCACCTGAGTTCCAATTACCGAACGGGTGTTCTTGCCAGAGGATCTCAAAGCACCTTCTAATTGCTGGAATATTAGTTTTTCTCTATTATGAGAACCATCAAAACCATCTTTCAAAGGAAAACTGCGGCTAGAGAAAGATTATGGATTAATTATAATAATACGAAGAACAGCAATAATAACTGAAACAGTTCAGTGATAAGTCTCCCCGAACAATGAGCATCTACTACTGCACTTGGTTCACACGATGGCCCTATGAGTTAAGGAATATCGTTCCCATTTTACAAATGCAATTAAGATGCTTAGGGACATCATACGTAACGCCTGCCGCTGACTCAGCCTGATAGGAAGACAGAAGGACCGCTTTACTCATAAAAACATCCTCAAAATGTTACATGGAAGTACCCAACACCAACTCCCTCAAAAATACCCAGCATGCAGTGCCAGTGTGTCTGTGCGGCCGTGCACCGAAGACATTGACCTTGAGCACTTAGGGACCTTGGCGTTTGCACACGAGATCTCCATGGCTGAGTGTGGCCTCCATATCCTTGAGGGCAGGAAGCTCAGGGCTCCAGTCTTCCTCGTTGATGTTCACAGATGCCTATGACTTTGTATTTGTCACTGTTCACCTGTGGCCTTGAGGAACCCAGCCTTACAGGGTCCCTTGGCCTGCTGCCGGCTCCTACAGCTCTGCCCATGTGAAGGTCTTACGGGATCAAGTCCAGCCACCTCCAAGCCACTTAGGTTCTGCAGGCCTGACGCCACGGATTCTGGTTGTTGGTGTCTGTGGACCTTGAGGTCTGGCCAAGGGATCGTTCTGATCACAGTCACCATGCTGCTGGCTTTGGTGCGTTAAGCACCTGGGCCTTGAATGGGCCACTTCTACTGCCTCTGGCGCCTCCTCCCCTCAGCCATTCAGGCCATAGGAGTTCCTGCACGCCTTTCTTCTCCCTTCATGTGGCATTCAGGGTGCCCCACCACAAAACCCACCCGCTGGGGGTGATTCTGCTGATGCTGGTGGCCCTGACTTATGCACCTTCATGGCGTGTCTGGCCTGGTGCTGTGCCCGCGCATCCATCATTTCTGGTCATAACATCCTAGTCAACTGGGTATCATCCCGGTGCTCTCTTTTTAGCTCTTCTAGTTCACATAGACACACAGAGATGTTTCCCTGAAAGCCCAGCCACGGAGCTGGGAAGACAGGCTGGGAAGGGTCCTGCTTCCAAGGACACACCGTACTCTGAGCTAGCATGTTTATTTGCTCTCATCACAAGATGTCCCTAATGGCCTTGCAGGACCCTTCAGGGCTCCAACACACCTGCGGTGGATTGCTAGCAAAAAACGGTCCCTTGTTTTCCCTTCCCGACATCGTGTTGCTGGGCAATGTGACCAGAAGCTCCTTCCATCTAACGTGGTCTACTTCTCCACCCTTGGAATCGGCTGCGCTGTGAGTTCATCAATAGGGTGTGGAGATGCAATCCCGGGCCAGCTCTGAGCTTGGTCCTCAGGAGGTCTTGCATGTTCCTACTCGTTTTCTTGGAGTCAGTCCAAGTTAGCTTGATGGGAGGCAGGTGGCCTACGTACTACCAAAGCCCAAGCTCAAAGCCAGCCCGTCAGCTGACCACTGATGCGCGAGCTCAGCCAAGATCAGCCTGGCCTGGCCCAGATCAGCAGAACTTCCAGCTGACCTGCAGCATCATGGGTAATAATTAGGTTGACCAGACATCCCATTTTAAATGGGACAGAAAACAAAGGATACGTACGCATGGTCAGCTTACTGACACCTTGAATTTAGTCCAGTGAGACTAGGCTGACTATACATACCATTGTTTTCTCTCCCATTTAAAATGGGGACAACTGGTCATCCTGGTAATAATAAATAATTATTGTTTTAGGCCACATTGAGTTTGGGTATGTTTGTTACATAGCACTAGCCATCTGATTCAGTATCTCTTCCAACCACCTTAACTGCTCCTGATGTTCAACTTCCTCTTTTCCTGGGTTCACACCCAGCAGGAGGCTCAACTTAGGAAGAAGTTGAATAGCCCCCATGGCTCCCAGGTCTCTGCTGTCCCCAACAAGCCCCACCCACACCCACTTGACCCCCAGGTCTGCAGGAGATGCCCGTCCCCTTTAACATGAGGTCCAAACCCCTTTGCTGGCCTCTCAAAGGCCTTTATGCCCGACTCCATCCGATTCCTTCAGAGCACCAGTAGGTGCCACAGTCCCAGTATGCTCAGTCCCTACAGCTTTATCACCTCATTTGAAACCCTACCCACCTTCCAGACCTGCTTCCCTGCGCCTGCTCCTGTCATCTGGATCCAAGCTCACATCTGCTCACCAATCCCAGTGTGTTCCCAGCACGTTCCTTGTCCTTTCTGTGGGGGTAGCTGTTTACGCTCACACCTGCCTTCCATGAGAGGCTGGGTGCTTCCTAAAGGCTTATTTATATGTGTAGTCTACTTCATTGATTGCTCTTGGATAATCGCATTACAAGCCACAATGACAGATCATTTTATTGCAATCCCTGTTTTTAATTTTTTGCAGTGAAACAACCAGTTCTGAACTGATGGGTGTGGTCGCTGCTCTTTCCAGTCGGCTAAACCTGGTTTCACATCTCGGTTCAGTCACTAGTTGTGTGGACACACGGTCGCAGCCTGGCTCGAGTTTAATTCCCAGTTCAGCTGCAACACACCGGGCTGACTTGGTGTCTTATGGAACCCTCCGCGCCTCGGTTTTCTCCTCTGTGCAATGGAAACGATGATTCGTATTGTGCAAACAATCAGTGTGAAATAAAAGAAGTATCTGGTGAACGCCTGGCTTCTTCTAATGTCAGTGCTCTCATTGTCATGAAAATGTCAAACCAGTTTAGATGTCTGAATGTGTTGACTGATTGTTTAGCACCAAGCCCTGTGCTGGCTTCACGGGCATTTATCCTATTTAACACCAAACATCCAGGTGCTGCAATTCTCACTTTCCTAATTGTATGGAAACTGAGTCTCAGAGATTTAAGTAACCTGCCCGAGGTCACACAGCCTCGGTGGCATGCCGCCATCTGTTCATAGGTGACATTTTGCCAGGTGCTATGCCTACATTATGGACACATTTCCTCTGGCTGCAGAAATATCTGATAGCATCTCCAGCTGCTTTCCTGGGCATTGCAGGAGTTGACTTCCATTTCCAGAGGACTGGCCTACGGCCTGGCTGATGATGGTGGCTTTAAGATTTGTGAGGAGAATGTTCATCGCAGGTTAGGCTGACCAGGCGTCCCGTGGGAAATGGGACAGACAATAACGGTGCTGTCCTGTTTCACACGGGACGTCTGGACAGCCTTTCTCAGGAAAACGGATTCCAGCACTCGTAATGCTGGGATGGACTCGCACGCATTTGCATCGCTATTTTTTCTTGACGTTGCTCCCAGTTAGTGGAAAGGTAACATTCTCTCATGACACTTTGCTCTGAAGGCCCTCGGAGCCACAAGCTTTTCTCACGAAGGATCCAGAGAGGGACATTCATGCGGGTGTGGAGTCATTTGTGCATGCCATGCAGCCGCACGGACACCATCAACCATGGCAGGACATGCATGTCACTCAGAAAAGGGCCCTTCCTAGGGGAGCTTGAAGGCTTGGAAGAGGGAGCAAAAGCAAAGCTAACTGATTTAAACACAGTGCAGTTTGGGAAGGTGGCACATGGGGGCTCGCCAGGCCAGCTCTGGGGCTTTCCCGGGTCTAGATTTGCTGAAGGGGAGCCCTGGGGTCTTTCCAGCATCATCATCTCTGCCCTGGAAGAACCGTGTGGGGCCCGGGGAAAGGAGGTGGCTGCTCCCATTCATTCTGTTCCCTTCCCGCACCTCCCGGTGCTGAGGACCGGCTCTCGGGGCTTTTCTGATGCAGAGACGACACATGGACCAGACCTCATTCCCGGGGGTGGAGGCTGGCTTGTCCCTGGGCATCTCCGGGAGAGTAGGGATCTGGCTGTGACCATGGCCTTGGTCCCCAGGAGAGGAGCGGGAGGATGGCAGCCCTCACTAACACTCTGGGGCAGAACTCACCTTTCTCTTAAGGTGCATTTACTTTCAGTACAAAAGCCTTGTCAGGGCCACAGGGTGGCCTGTCACCAGGCCCAGGAGAGAAGGAGGTGGAGGGGACATCTCTGGCAGCTGCAGAGACAAGGCCTGTGTCTCCAGGTAGCAGGGGCCAGCCAGCTGGGGGAAGAGGGGGTGGCTGATTATGCAGGGGTGGAGCGGGGGGCTGGAGGGAGCCAGGGGGGCCTCTGCCTGGGAACCCTCTCTCCTTCTGGGAGTGGGGTGGGGGTGGGGCCAGGGCTAGGGCATGCACTTGTCAGAGGACAGTCGACCTGAATGGGAGGCTGTAGAGTGCCTGGGACAGCCCTGGGGATGTGGGTCCACAGGTCAGCCCGGCCCAGCAGTAAGCCCAGGGTTAGGGGTTGAGGGGCTGGGAACTGGGGGGGGGGGCTGCCTAGTAGTCATCACTTCTTATGGACTTTTGTTGGGCTGCGCACTGCGATGCATTTTTACAGACGTGTCCTTAGAGAATTCTATGCAGCAGATCTAAACCCCATTTCATCAGCAGAGAAACCAAGGCTCAGAAAGGTTGAGCAACCTGCCCCAGGCTGCCCAGCGAATCAGGGGTTGAGAGGTAGAACGCTAGCTCAGAAGTCAATTTCTCCAGAGGTGGGCGGGGCCTGCACCCATCAAGCTGCCAGCCTGAGCTGTCCTGCTGTCCCCAGGCCACATGAGTGGGCTTCCGGAATTTCCTCCGAAGCGCCCCACCCTCACGCAGCCCCGTGGCAGGTGTCTGACCACAGGCGGGTCACTCCCCAACCCCAGTGCCAGCTCTCTCCTTAGTGACAGGATGCGAAGCGGCTGGCCATGTATAAGGTTGCTGGGGAATGGGCCGGAAGTGGTGGGAAGCACTTAGCAGGGTGGGGGCGCTCAGGGACCCTCATTACCATGCCTTCCCTTCCTCACTTCTGTTACAGGTGGGGGTCTGCAGAACACCAACTCTGAGATGAGGGTTAGTAGGGAAGGGAGGAAGCAGGCAGGGGCAGAGCAAACAGCCCCGCTGCCATGGGGACCTCAGGCCAGCCATGACAACTGTGCACAAAAGCTCCTTAGAGCTGTCCCGCCCTTGCCCCGCCATTGACTGGTCATTGGTGGGGGTCAGACGAGTAGAGCTGGGATTTTTGCCAAGCTGGCTCTTTGCAGTTGAGCTATTTGCTGAAGGGCCCACAATAGCCTCCGGAGCCTGTGCAAGCGGAACTTCCCTGAACAGGTGGCCGGGCTGGGAGATCCAGTGTCTGCCATGCCCTGTCCCCATGCTCCTGCCCTAGGCTTCTCCTGATTGGCCTTGGGCTCCCTCACTCTGACTGGGTTCTGTCCCCGTTCACCTGACACAGAGCTTAGCTCACCCACCCACCCCCAGCCTCACTGTGGTCTCTGCCTTTTGGGTGACTTTCAGGCCACTGTCTGGACTGTCCCTCCCTCCACTCAGCACATGAATGCTGAGGTCCTTGAGTCCCCGGCTTTATACCAGCTCCTGCCTTGCTCTGGTCCAGGCCCCTTGTGCTCTGTGTTTCCTCACCTTCTCATCAGCCCTGACCCTGTTACCGTGAGTGCTCACAGGGCCCCTGTTTAGGCAGAGAGCGTGTTGGGAGGTATGAGGGGAACTGGCCAAGGGCCCACACTTTGCTTTAGATCTAGCAGACAAAGACACCAGTAGCAATTCCTCCTCTGTCGATCCGGGTGCCATTTGATGTCCTAGACGCCACCTCTTCCCAGGCAGATGGCCTCCGGGACAAAGTGTGTAATTGGGAAGAGCGGGCAGGAGCTGAGCAGATGCACAGAAACCCATGTGACGTGAAATGAAGAGCATTTCGGGGACCACTTCCCCAATGGTGCTGGGAAAGGCACTGCTGGTGGTGGTGATAAGACCCACGTGGGAAGAGGGCGCTCCGGACAAGGCTCCCTCCCACGCGGGGCCTCCTTCTTTGACGAGCAGAGCCACCCAGCGCTGCCTTGCGGAAAACATTCCGGCTGCCCAGCTCCGTGCAGACACTCTCCACGGGCCACTCCTGTGCTTGGTCACTACTTTCTGGGCCCTGCTCAGGTAGACCTCGGACCACAACCTGTTGTGTCCTGGACCCTCAGATCCACCACAGCAGCCCCCAGTCTGCCCCGGCCACATGGGGCCCGCATGTAGCTCAGTCCCCAGGACCAGCCCCTGCAGCCGGGATGGGACATGTGCAGCGGATGGCCCTGCTCTCAGTGGCTCCTGAGCGCCTTGTTGCCAGTCTCCCTTCTCCTGATACTCATGCTGACTTTCTCATTTCCCCAGGAGCGCCTCCCTCTCCAGGTTTGTCACAGATGGCGGGGTGGCCCTAATGGACTGAGCGCTGAGAGGGTGGGGCTTGGGAGAGGCTGACAAGGAAGTGGCTGAAATGCTCAAGGTTACTCCTCAGACCTCTGGGCCTTCTCTGTCCGATGATCCCAGTTCCCTTCCAGTCCCAACATTTTGTGACTCTGCTCTGAGGACTGATTGTGAAACATCAACTTGTTAACCTTGAGCGTCCATTCTCAGTCCTACTCTGGGACAAAGTTGTGGGGGACGGGATGCAGCCTACGTGGGCTGGAGCCCACCGAAAACAAGCCTGGTGTGCTAACAGCCCCTACCACAAACGGAGGGCCTCGATCACTCTAATAAACTAGTAGGTGACGTGAGATTAATCGTGTCAGCTTAATTTGCACCTATTTCCTGGGATTGTAGGGCATTCACCAGAGCCACACACTTGTATTTTTTCGCATGCCTTCCTTCTACGCAAAAATCGATAAGATTAATCCAAGTGGCAAAGAAAGTTTTGTGCTAATAAGGTTGCTACTAGAGCTTAGGACTAGGGTTTCAATAACTAACATTGAATGCAGAAAAGAAACATTTCAATTATTTAAGAGGGCTTGAAAAGGAATTCCGAAGTATTTCTACAGAAGCAGTCCCAATGGGTATAATTTTGGTCCCCAAATTTTATTCCTATTCTTTGAAGATGATGGCTTGAACTTCTAATTTCATTGGATTAAAGGAATTGGACATCTCTGGGGGGTGGTAAGAAGATGTGCTAATTTAGAGACCGGCAGGGGAGGCTGTGCTCCAGTGAAGGGGGCGTTTAGAGGGAGTGAGTTGTCCTGGAGAAGAGATGGAAGAATTGAGATGCAGAGAAGACGTCCGGGGACCACCCTTGGGTTCTTATAAATAATCATGACAATTTCCATCCCAGGCGTGTCTTATAATTGATGGTGATCTTCCCCACATTTCTTCTCCTCTGTTTCTCACCAGAACACTCTCTGGTTACCACTGTATACCTGTTTTCTGGACAAGGAAACCGAGGCTCAGCAAAAGAATGGGTTACCGCAATAGCAAGTCCCAATGCTGCCCTCTGTGATCCAGGGTGAACAGGACTTTGGGGTCACACTTAGGGAGCCCTAGGAGGCACCCCTTCCAGAAGGGCAGCCAGGACACAGGGAGGCGCTCTGCAGGGGAACTCTTCGCACCTGCGCGTTGAACCTCAGCACGTTGGTGTGCTGCTAGGCGGTGGCAGACGTCTGCTTGTTAATACTGAGGACAGACTCACCCCCTCAGCTGAGCCAGACCTGGATGTACGTCCAGAAGCAAGAAATCCTGCTCAGAATGTGCCCCAAGCAGGCCCACGTGCCTGGTCCATTTCTGGACATTTCAGCACTTCGATTTGGGCTCACCCTGGTGTAGTTCTTGCTTCTGTGATCCAGCTCCTTCGCTCAGTGGGCCCCTCCCACATGACCAAATGTTCATGTTCCCCACAGCCACCTTGGAAGAGGTCCTTTCTGGACCCAGTGAGGACCCACGGACTCTCCCATTGAAAGGTTTGGTGGGGGGCTTGTGGATACAAAGCTTCTCCAAACTCTTTTGTGGTTTATGGTTTTGGAAGCAAAGCTGTCCCTTTCCGGGTGCGCTCTACCTGCTGCTGGAAACACTCTGTGAGTGAGTCAGTCCCCTGACACCAGGTGATTCTTAAAGATGGCTGTAGGGGAAGCCGGGATGGCTCAGTGGGTTAGGTACTCACTTTGCAGCCCCGGGGACCGAGGATTGAGTCCCGGCCCCGGCCCGTGCGGACCCATAAGCTGAACTGGGGAGTGCCCCCAGTTTGGTTCTCACTGGGTTGAGACCCCGGCCCAGTTCCTGCCCTGTGCAGCCCTGCGCCCACCTGTGGAATGAAACTATGTGGAAAAACCAATGATGAGCAACTATGGAGACTGTTCTGGGCCCTCCCTTTTCTCCCTGTCTCTGACTCTCGCTCTCTGTCGAAAATGTTAAAAAAAAAGTTGGCTGTGTAAGTGCCAATGAACCCTGTGCTGGGTTGAATATCCTAGATGGGTACTCTCGTTAATGAAGTTTAAAGTGCTGGACAAAATGCACTGTTGTTTGTATGGAATATGAATGTTTGGATGACTTCTGTGAGGCTTGCTCTTACCACACGTCTAACACCACGATGTCCTCTCTGCCCAGTGAAGACCATAACCAGCGATCTACCTAAAATGTGTTCACTTACGTGTTACCATCACATTGTCCTTAGCAGCGAGGAAATGCCTGGCTGGACTCAATGAAAGCAGGAGTCGAATCTAGGAGAAAGAAAAACAAATGTGTTTGTACGTATAAAAGAGAGTTTTTAGAGATAACTTAGTCGATGTTTTTGGAATGGGGGTTTTAAAATCTCTTCACAGAAGCAATGTAGCAATTCACACACACACATACACACACACACACACACACATTTGGAATTGGAAAATCAAACAAAAGGCCACAGACTAAAAGGTGTGAAGATTATGTCATTTAACCTGAACTGCTCCTTTAAAAATCCATGTCGGGGGAGGAGGTGGGGGGAATCAAACATACGGTGATGGAAAGAGAGCTGACTCTGGGTGGTGAGCCCATATGCAATGTATAGACAATGTAATGTAGAACTGTACACCTGGCAACAATGTGATTGATATCAATCAATGTCACCCCAATAAATAACAATAAGAGAAAATCCATCTCATTATTTTGGGGTCTGCTGAGATTTATACACGCAGTGATAATAGTTGCAGAGCAATTAGTAGCATCGTCACAATGCGCATTTTACCTTTAAAGTGTGGAGACTCCCACAAGGAGTCCCTTGCTGAAAGGTGTGGAAGCTTGTGCCAAGAAACCCGGGCCAGCCTGGCGTGTAGAGTAGGTGTCCTACGGCGTGTCCTCGAGTCTTTATGCCACTGAATTCCTTATCATCATTCTGAGGACTTCCGGGACAAGGTCCATTATTTGGCAGTAACACATTGCCAGCACCGAGTGACATTCAGGGTGGCGAACCACTGAATGATTTCCAGATTGCTGTAAAAAGACAATCCACGTTCCTCAGGTGACAACGGGTCTGTCTCTGTATGGCCGGTTCCCAGGCTTTGTTGACCCTCCATGTGGTCTGCCCTGCCCTGTAACCTCATGGAGCGTCACTGCGGCCCCGGCATGTCATCCTCGGTTTTTATGTCTCCCCACCCCACTGCCTGCTGCTCGGACCCTTCCCTTGGCCCACAGTCCCCCTCACACTAAAGAGCCGGCTGGCGTCTCGTGTCCCAGCTGGAGTGAGTCGCAGAGTTCTCTCTGCTTGTGTGTCTACGTTCCCTTCCCCTACGTGCTTGTCTTCTTGTCCCTGGTCCCCTGTGGACTGTGATCTTCAGGAAGACAGTGACCAATGGAAGTCATGTCTTTGTCTGTTGTGTCTCCTGGTTTCCTCTTGTTTTCTTTTGGTCAGGATGAAACCCTTTGCAGATCTACTCAGCAGGTACAGGGACTCACTTAAATAAATAAAAAAATTGTTTTACTTTTATTATTTAGATTAAATGAACTATTTCCCAACTTTCTAATTTTTGCTCTTTTACCCACATTACTAAAACCATTGTTCAATATATATTTTATGTTATACAATTGTTGATGAGTTAAATATTATTTTCGTATGTACTTGTTGAAATGTCCAAGTACTATAAGTCCTAAAAATGTACTTGCTGGGTCAAAAGTGCACATCTTTGTAGTTGTTATAGAAAAGCCAAACGGCTCTTCCAACATAGTCACATGGTATCAACTTTTATTCCAATGAATTTTTGTTAAAAATGTCTGCTTTTTAACACTTCGTCAATTATACATTTAGAACATTGTTTGTCATTCAGAGCAGCTGTACCTAAATTAAAAGCTTTCATCTCCTTGATTAATAGTAAGCCTGGGCATCTTTTTATGGACTTAATGGCTCTTTGTGTTTATTTTATTGGGTGGACTATTATCACTTTTTGACATTTCCCCCACTGTCTTATCTATAATTCACTCTGTATGTGTATATAAAGAGTTCCTGCCCTTTATGAGATAGTAACGTGGCAAAATAATCGATTGCGATTGTCACTCTTTTTTTTTTTTAACATTTTTTTTTTGTTTATTGGTATTTTATTTATTTATTTATTTTAATTGGTTTTGACAGAGAGAGAGAGAGAGAGAGACAGAGACAGAGACAGAGGGAGAACTGAACTGGGGGCACTCCCCAGTTCAGCATATGGTTCCGCACGGGCCGGGGCTGGGATTCGATCCTCGGTCCCCAGCGCTGCAAAGTGAGCGCTCAACCCACTGAGCCATCCCAGCTTCCCCTGTCACTTTTATGACAGGAATTTCTCCAAATCGTGTCTCCAGCCCCACCCCCTAGCTCCACCAGGCAGACCACCAGGGTCAGTTCTTAGGTCCCGGCTCTCCAGAACCCTAAGGCTGGGAGGGTTTTGTGTGTCCCAGACCCAGGAAGGAAACCAGGCCCGCAGGGATGGGCGCAGGGGACATCCACTGCTCCCCAGGACTGGGAGAGGCCAGGCATTGAGGATATCTGTGAGTGACAGAGAAGCAGGGGTCTGTTTGAAGTCTGCATGGCTGGCCCTGTCTGTGATGAGATTTGGAGGTTAAGTGAGGACACAGGAGTGGAGAAGCGTGTGTCCCACGTAGTGCGCATCTCTTAGGGCCCTGGGGTGTGGTGGACCAGCTTGGGCTTCTAGGCCGAACTGTGCGTGTGTGCACGCAGAGACGCCTGCACTTGGCCGTGGGTTTCCAGCTGCAGAGAAACTCCAGTGGGGGGAAGCCGGGATGGCTTAGTGGGTTAAGCGCTCACTTTGCGGCGCTGGGGACCGAGGATCGAATCCCAGCCCTGGACCGTGCGGACCCATATGCTGAACTGGGAGCTCCCCCAGTTCAGTTCTCTCTCTGTCTCTGTCTCTGTATCTCTCTCTCTGTCAAAATAAATAAATAAATAAATAAATATTTAAAAAAAAAGAAAAAAGAAAAAGAAACTCCAGTGGACATGCTGATGTCAACGAGCCGGGAGTGGCTGGCGGCAGCCAGCGGCACGACCTTAAACATGAAGGGCAGGATGTTTAAACACGCAGGGGGCTCAGGGGGGACATAGGGTGGGGCAGTTAAGCAGGGGCTCGAGTGGAGCCCAGGGCCCAGGGCTACTTGCTTCTCAGAGGCAACCAGAGGGGCCCAGAAGGCTGTGGGCAGCACACAGGAGGGATGTCCCCTCATCCAGTCTGAAACGGGGGTGGGTGACTAGGGAGGACTTGGGGGAAAATCTTTGCATCTCTTCCTAAGGTCCCTGCCTGTGGCGCACTGGTACCAAATGACCCAGCTCATGGGCTTACCTACTTCCCTAGGGACATGCCTGTACGGAGAACAACAGTAACTGTGAGCTGGGCTAGGCCCTGGGCCCCTGGGAGGGGACACATGACTTCTCGAGCTCACATGTGACAGCTCTAATACCCTGTGGCCAGTATCAGCCTCTGGACCTGAGCAATGAGGTGCTGCTGCCTTCAGTTAATTCAGGAAGTAAAGGGCCCCATGATGAATGGGACTGAAGTGGGCAAGACCCCGTGACCCCCGTTGTTCACCCGGAGTTTAGTTTTCCTTGTGACCCTGGCCCAGACATTTACTCTCGACGAGCCCGTTTCATTCACCCCAGCCTCTCCTCCCTGTCCTTTCTGTAATAAGATGTTCCCCACGTAGGACTTGTTTTGTGATTCCGGGTAAAGCTCCTAATGGTGTGTTTGAGGACATCTGGTATCTGTGATGCTGTGGGTTCCAGTCCTGGGCCACACGGCACACCGTCTCAGTCTCTTTCTTCGTCTGTTTAAACAGGGATGCTACCACTGCTTGCTCTACAGTGTTATTTTGAGATTTAATTCTGGACACGAATGTGAACACAGAGAGCAGTGGGGAGGCAGCTCAGCTCTGGAGGGCTTGCCCATCGCAGGCTCTGGCGTTTGCTGAGAGAACAAGGAATGGTGCCAAGGCAAACGAACTGTGCCCATTTTAAGTTTCTTGGACAATCCGGCTCTATCCCCCTCTTTCTCTGTCTCTCTGTGAGCCTGGCATGTTTATCACATTTCCAGCTTGACCCAGGAAGCTTGACTGAGGTCAGTGACAGCAGCTGATGTAAGCTCCCCGCCGCTCCAGTCTGAGTATTGCCTACAGCTGACGGCAGAGGACGCAGAAGAAGGCGTTCTGCCAAGCCTTCCGCTGGGCTTCCGACTCAGAGCCAGAAACCTGCTCACCTCCAGCATCTGAAGATGCCAGGGTGAGAAATGGCACAGCTTTGCAACCCGCACGTAAATGCAGGCTCTGGTCTCGCCGGGCTCCCCACTTACTGAACCACATCAGCTCCCCGGCAACTCGCAAACGCGGGAAGGCCGCAGGACGCCTCCTGGAATATGTTCCCCATTAACCCACAGCTGGTAGCAGTTACAGCAAAATTAGAAAACATTGTAGCAAAATTGTCATGCTTTTTTAACGTTAAAGCTCTTCAAATTCAAGGTTGTGAGTGTGTGGGATGAGTGTGGGGGAGACTGTGACCTCGAGCTTTCAATCACGCTGTGCTTGTGGAGGGGGTGACTGCAGAGACAGGTGTGCATTCCAGAACCCCGATCCCATCCCAGGCTTTTGCCCTGGGGGGTGGGGGCTGGGGGACAACTCAATCGAGACAGTACCTTGAGATCACTGAGATTCACAAAGGTACAACCAGGAACCTGAACCAGTGTCACCAAGGGTAACGATGTTATCTACTCCTTTATTCTGCTTTCTTTATTTCTCATTAAAAATATGTTTCTGGAGAGAATTTCAGATTTATAAACAGTTGTGAGAAATAACACAGAGGCATTTTGGGTAGATGTGACCCAGCTGCCTTGCACAGCAACCTTTGGTAAAGCTGTCATATTGTATATATAATATCACATCTAGGACATTGGCATTGATGTGACCCAGTAATCTTGTTCGGATTTCCCCAGTCTGACTTGTCCTCATTCTTGGTGTATTTCATTTGAGACAATTTTATCACATGTATGTATGTTCACAGGCAAGATACTAGAGTTCCGTCTGCCTCATCCTTCAACCCTGGTAATAATGAATTGGTTTTCCAGGTCAAACGTTTTGCCATTTCAAGAATTCTCTCTATACATGAAATCCTACAACGTGCAACCTTTTGGCTTTGGGCTTTTTTCACTCAATATAATTTCATGGAGAGTCTACCCAAGTTGTGCATGTATCAATACTTGGTTTTTCTTTATTGCTGAGTAATATTCCGTGGCGTAAATGTATCACAGGTGTTTAGCTATTCACCTGTTGAAGGACATCTGGGTTCATTCCAGTTTTCAGATTTTATGGGTAAAAGTTTCATTCCGAATGTATTTTGCATCATTATTTGGGGGATCGTGCCAAGTGAATAGGTATTAAAATGTGGGAATCGAGGTTAAGGTCACATTCTACTGTTGACCAGCTGGACAAACAGCACGTTTGAAAAATGGAGCTAACCATCCTCTTCCCTTTGAAATGGTTGGGTGGTAAAGTGAAAGATTGTGCCTGAAAAGCTTCTCACTTAGAAGCACTGTGGCAATGCACATTAGCACCCCGATTGCAGTTCTACATCCACCCGGTGTAATTTGCTATTGACTAAGAAGAAGAAAATGGCCAACAAAATACATTAGCACAAAAAGCCCCGCACATCTGAGGAGCCAGGGGCAGGTGTCTAAGTCCGAAAAGGTATTTTTAACCCCAGCAGAAGATCGTGGCCATGGATGTGTTTTTGGAAAGCGGTTTGAGGGGGCACGTGTGACTCATATAAAATGGGTGTGATGAGATCGCCTTCCTCAAAGGCTGTCGTGTGGATGAAATGAGGTAAGATGCATAAACCCTCAGCCTAGGGGTGGTTGACATAAACCGGGATCTTAATAAATAGCTTTAAAGAACATATCAAGGGCCTTAACCATTGCATTTTTTCCCCCTCCAATACGTATAAGGCTATAAATCTGCCCTCAGTTAAATATCCAAAATTAAGAGATGGTCTCATTTTTAACAATTTAAATGACCATTTATATGTTGTATGAAGCAATACATATTAATGAATAAAAAGTGAAATGTAGATTAAAATCATTGCTGTATTGGTTGCTTCTCAGCACTCTGTGTGAGATGAGCAAAGCAGCATTTATATTTACTTACTGGTGTTCTCTATGTTCAAAAACAGTATTCAAAGGAGGGCAGAACATCAAAACACCAGCAATGGTACTTTCTCAAGTCAGAACATTCATTCTTATATCCCCGGATGCTACGTTATTTTCTACAATAGTGGGTGTTCATTTTGCAGTCTGAAGCCCAATCTTGTTTTGGAGGCCGGCACTGCACCAGAGAGCAAGGCGGGGAGAGAGGGGTTGCTTCTCAGGAACATAGCAGACAGGTTTAGAGCCCCCGCCCCACCCGGAGAGGTCCACCACGGCTGGAATGTGTGAAGGGACCCTGGAGCATGAACAAGAGTCCAGGACACACGCTTGGAACTATCTGTGGACTCAGGGACAGTGACTTAATCTCCCCCCACTTCAGTCTCCTCCCAGATGGATGGTGACAACGATCTCTACTTTGCAGGTTGCATTAGCATAAGAATAAACATAAAGGTATGGTGCCCAGCACATAAGTAGGCATTGAGTTAGTGGTAGCTATTATAGGCAAACCAAAAGAAAATTAAGAGTGAATCCTCTGATAATTAAACCCATACAGTGTTAAGAGCTGAGAGAGGTGGGAAGGTCCAGGGATTGGCAAGACCCCAATGACAGGGAGCAGAAAAAATCCTAATAAAAGACGAAGCAAAACCCATGGCTGCTAGATAGAGCTGTTCCTGATCCACAAAGCCTTCTCTGTCCCCTTCCCATTTCCTGGATGGATGGCTCCACCTCTTTATATGTGGCTTGTGAGGAAAGGTGTCGCATTCTGCCATGGTCCCTGCATGTGTGTGGGCATTGTCTTCTCGCGTGCTCAGGCGGGGGCTTCGGGTCAGGCAGCCCGGGTTGGTGTCTACTCTGTGCTGAGGAGCTGGCAGCTCTGGGCAAGCTGCCTCATGTGGAAGCAGTGGAAAGGGTTTGTTGCAGGGATGAAATACTTCAATATACAGAAAGTGCTTAGCTGCAGAGCACTGGCACGTCAGTAAGTGCTCAATAAACACCATTCATTAACAAAGCCAGTTGTGTCTTGCTGATCTTTGGGGACATATTTATGCAATATCTACAGTGTACTGATGACTATTGTAAGCACAGGGCACAAAGTGATGACAAAAGAAGCAAAATTCCTGTTCCCAGGGCCCCACATGCCCAGTAGAGTCACCAGCAAACACATGGTCCCCTGTCGGTTGGTGGTAAAAGCTAGAAGGAAGAGAGAAGCCTGAAGGTGGTTGGGGGAGGGGGGTTGCCTTGAACCTGGATGGGGGATGTTATACGACATAGGATGTCTGTACCATGCTGCCGTTCTAAGACTTGAGACACCTTGAAATTCAAACAGCCAGGTGTCTTAGCCAGGAATTTGGGGAGCTGCCGAGAGCTCTAGCATTTTAGAGGCAGAAATGGTTTTTGGAGCCGTGTTCATGGGCAGTACCTAATTTCAGGGTCAGTGGTGCCCAATGAGGTAGGTGTTGTTATCGCACAGGGGCGATAAGAGGAGTCAGGACAGTTCACTATCTTGCCCACGGTCACTGACATTAACCAACTGGGTCCGGGGTGGGTTTGTGGGCAGGACTGCTCCAGCCCCACCTGCTTCCACTCGGGTTTATGTCATTTCAGAAATGACACTGGCAAAGCCCGAGCACTCATGCCTGGGGCTCCCCATTGTCCTGTTGGGCCTGCCAGCCTGGGACAGAAGTTGGAGTCACTAATGGGTCCCTTACTGGACCTCAGACTCCAACAGAGCAGCTCTCTTTTGTTGCCTGTAGATGAAAGGAAGGCAGGGTCAGTATTAAATTGAATCGCTGCCCATGGGGCCAGTAAATGACATTTCTGTCCTGTGGGTCACAGCCCCTCTGGTCGCTCCCCTAGTCCCCTCAGCCTTTCTCCTTAAAGTCTGAGCAGGTGGAGCCCGGGGTTCTCAGATGAATGTCCTTCCTTTTCCATTCGAAACCCTCCCCCGCTGAGGGCACTCTCCTTTCTTGTCACCTCTGGCCCTGCCCCGTGCCTCCCCTCGCTTCTCCCTGTCCCCCACCCCCAGCCCATTCTAAAGCCCACTGCCAGGCCCTCGGTGCGCTGTGAGTGTTGAGAAGAGTTCCAGGAGTTTCTTAGGCCTGTGTTTCTGGAAACATGTGGTGGGTGGCAATGCCGTCTGTGCTAGGGAAGGTGACGAAGGCTGGCTGTGCATGCAGCACTGACAAGAGCCGCTCTGAGCCCGGATGGCATGAGCACCCCGTGTGTGTGCGCGTGAGGCCACCCCGGTATTCCTGCTCTGCTGATTCCTTGGCATCATGCGTGGGGGCACAGGGCCACACACCTACTTATCCTGGTTGACCAACCCCGGGGGAAATGAGCTAGGCTGTGCCCTGGCCATAGGAGGCAAGCAGCACACACACACACACACACACACACACACACACACACACACACACACACCAGAGCTGCAGAAACTCCGGTGTAGAGTGCTGAAATGGAAGTCTGGGCCAAGAGCACAGAAAAGGAAGGGATGGCTCGCCATGGAGGCATCAGACGAAGCTTCAGGGAGGAGGTGCGGTGGATGAACCAGACTGCCAAGGATGAGCATGATCCTCCATGAAAACAAGACAAGAAAAAGAGCTGAGAACGCGATTTGAGTTTGGCAGAAGACAAATCAGGTGTGTGGAGCACTGGTGACATGCCCCGTGGGGCCCAGGGGAGCCCAGAGAAGGCTGTCTGCGGAGGCTGTGGGCACAGGAGGGAGGAGAGAGGCAGGCGACTCCTTGGGGGTGCCGTGTGTTTGCCTGGTCCTCCAGGGCTGGAATGCGCAGAGGAGCGTTCAGCAGGGAGCAGCATCGTGGAACCGTGTCTGGGGGCGGGGGAGGGGGGCCTACTGGGTTTGATGCATTGGCTTATTCACTCACTCATTCATACAAGGGAGACTCATGTAAGGCCATTTTCATGGAAAGGGTGTTGTTGTAGCCCTGTGTCTACTAAGGGAGAAAATACGCAAATCATGTTATGTGAAGGCAGGAAGGTGACAAATTGAGAAGACAGACAAAATGCTACAGGCTTTGGAGAGAGGGGATGACTTAAATCAGGGGTGTCCAACCTTTTGGCTTCCCTGGGCCACATTGGAAGAAGAATCGTCTTGGGGCACACATAAAACACACTCACACTAATGATAGCCGATAAGCTAAAACACATCACCAAAAAGACATCTCATAATGTTAGAAGAAAGTTTACGAATTTGTGTTGCACTGCATTCAAAGCTGTTTTGGGCCACATGTGGCCCGTGGGCTGCAGTTTGGACCAGGCTGACTTAAATGAAGTGGAAGATGTTGAAAGAGGCTGTGTGTTTCAGTAAGAAGAGTGGGATGTGGAGAAGCGATGCTACCAGAGACGTGAATTCTGGGGGAAGAAACCTGGGGGAGCAAAGGCCCGCAGATGATAAATGAGGACATCTATACAGAGCGGAGGGAGCAGAAAGGGAGGTTGTGGGGAGTAAGATCAGAAGCGAGGCTGTGCCTAGATCTCAGGAGGCCCCAAGAGCCAGGCGAAGGCATGTATTCTTTCCCCTGGAGAACTGACACAAAACAGAAACAATAGCATGCAAGGACGCTTGGCTACAAAAGGACTCGTCCCTGTCACCATTTAAACCTCGTCCTTTGCATTTTT
This sequence comes from Craseonycteris thonglongyai, assembly GCA_004027555.1. Lineage (NCBI taxonomy): Eukaryota > Metazoa > Chordata > Mammalia > Chiroptera > Craseonycteridae > Craseonycteris > Craseonycteris thonglongyai. The sequence continues at coordinate 10,140 of PVKE010018593.1, read as the reverse complement.
TAATTTTCTGATTCACTTTCTCCACTTCTAATCCGAAGCTCAGCTGGAGAAGCTGCTGTTTTCAATTTGTATTATCTTTTCTTTCACATTCTAATCCTCTTAGATCCCATTTCTGCTGGGTTAGTGAACCCACTAATCAGGTAAGCAGCAAGCGGCAGCCGGTCCAATTAGGGAGAAGAATGAGGCTGGCAAAGATGGGTCAGGGCGGTCAGGAGTTCACCCTGCCATGTGGGGCCTCCTCACAGCAACCGTGAGCCAGCCCCTGGGGGTGGCGGCAGGAGGGCTGCTCATCACCTGGGGAGAGTCCCTCTGCCCCTCACCTGGCTGGGTCTCCTCACATCTCTGCCACTTCACAGGTGGCAGCATGACAAAGTCCTATGTGTTTGTTCTTCAAGGCTCCACTCCAAAGCAGCCCCCTCCGGAGCCTTTGGAAGAGGGCCAGGCTGAGTGGAAAAAGACTGACTCGTAAGGCAATGGGGTTGAGTCCTCGCTTTGCCACTTACAGCCTCTGGGATGAGGCGTGGCAGCGAGCGTGGGAGCTGTTTCCTCTTCTTTTGTTTGACCTCCTGCTGTGAGGACTCAAGAGCGAAAGTGCCTCATGTGATTTTGACCATGTGGGAAACGTCCAATATATGTTTGGGGTTTAAGAACCTTCCAGAATTCTTGATGGTGGCAACTGCCCTTCCCTCTGTGTCCCCACAGCATCCTTTCTCTGTCAGGTGACTTATCACACAGTGGTATGATGGCTTTTCTAAACCTACCTCACCCACTCAGCTCCTCTATGAGAGTGTATGTCTCCCTCATCTTTGTAACCTTGGGCGTGGAACATCACCTAACACAAGTGCCCACTGAACAATCATTAAGGTAATAGATGAGCAAATAAATAATGAACAAGACAGTCTAGTGACTGGAGAAGTTTTTAAAGGACTAAGAGATTCTGGCATATACTTGGTGCTAAGTAAACATCTGTTGAGTAAATGCATAAATTAATTAAATGAATTGGTTAACCAGAAGTTAGGGGAGATGATTAGGTTAAAGGGTGTGAATTGAGCCCATGTATTGGGACAGTGATCCAAAGAGGACACATGAACAAGGAGTAAGATGCAAGAACTTAGGTCACATTAAGGTAAAGGAAGACATGCCAAGAGGACAGTCATTGGCCTCAGCAATAATCGCCTCCCCTTCCATCTCTCTCTGTGTGGTGTGTTCTGTGAGTGGTCACAGCTTCCCCTACGTGCCATGCTGCCAGGTATCAGTGTCACAGCTCAAATCCTCTCATGGATTCAGCCTTCACCAAGCACACCAGCGCCGGCTACTCACTTCCTCTGAACTCTCCTTCCATTACATTAGGACTTGGGTCTTCACGGAGTCAGCTTTTCCCACAGACATAATGGGCCATGCTTCCCTCCTTGTGTTGATATTATGAGGAATTCGCTGCTCATTGTAAAGTCTAAGTGAGGGCCTGACAGCTAACCAATCCAATCGCTGCTGTAAAACGCTGTCGCTGTCGCAAGGGGTAAGGTTTTCTTCATGCGGTGGAGACACAGTAGCACACACACCCTGGTGTTTGCGGTGGGTTCAGGTGGGAATACAAGACAGCCTTTGCTCTGGAAGCCGAAGAGCCCCCGGCGAGGGCTGTCTGTCCTTTCCATTGCCCTCCTCCACAGTAAACAACGGGGTTCCCCGCTGTGGGAAGACCCGGCCGAGGGGCCGCTGTCCAGGGTGCTGAAACAGCGTGGCTCTGTCTCCTAACTCTGAGACACTGCTGAATGTCTTCCAGAACAGCATTCTGGTCCTTTATTCTGTTATTATTGAGTTTTCTTTTATAACAAATTTAAAAAAAACCCCAACTCATGTAATCTCTAATAGTAACATATAATGTGTATATATATATATATATATATATGCATATATGTATATGTACACACATATATATTAGTAGTTACAATGTATACCAACTGATACCAGTGGTGTGTTTTAAGCCAGTATTTGGTGAATATATATGCTGAAGAGACAATATTTTGTCCCTTTTTTCTCTGGATGCCAACCTCACTCCACCTAACCAGCACCTCACAAACAGAAGCAGCTACAGAAACAAACATGTAAAACAATAAATTACTTGGTATAATTTGAGAAATAGAGATATATAAGGGCTTTCCAGAAAAAAAAATCCATCCATAAATGCCTCTATTTTCCATGTCACAGGGCTGGATACTTTCTGGACAACCCCTGTATAATGAGATGCAGATAAAAGTCATGGGAGGAGAAAGTGATTAGTAAGAAGGCTCCACAGCAGATGCTTTGAAAGAAAATGAGCAATGTTCAGAGTTCTTGTAGAGCTGGGCTTCATGGAGGAGCCCAAAGCACTTACAAAAGCAAAGAGGCAGATAACAGCTCCAGAGAGGACAGGTGTGGAAGGAAAACCCAGTCAAGCTCCCTCGAATCGCAGAACTCAGGCCCAGCTTGGGTGCATGTCCTTGGAGAAGGTCTGGGCTTCATCAAGGTAAAACCTACTGTTGAACTGTCAGCCCTTGGTAGATGCTCTGTCAGTGTTCAGTGTGGGAAGAGATGTAACTCAATGCCTGATATTCCTTCAGTCTGATTGAATTAATGATGGCATCGATAGGATGTGGTAACTCTGAATTGTCTCCCAGGTTATGACACTTCCAAGTAAACCCTGTAGTTAAAATCAGAACTTTTGCTTCCAAAACCACACTACTTTGTGAGTTAAAAATGTTAAGAATCTATATTATTCTGAGATTTAAAAAATCTTTATATAACCCATAAAGAAAACACTGGGTTATGAAAATTAACCATATAGGACATTGTACAGATTGTAAAATACTTTCATTATTTTTATTAAAAGAAGCTTCTTTGTACATTTATCCTTGATCTGAAGAAACCATACTATCATTCTCTGAGTTCATTTTCAGTATTTGAAATGATCTTTTTTAACAACCTTAAAGACACTGAACCTTTGATCAGCTCACGACAAATTCACTGTGTCTCACACATGCTATATCAGTTTTCAGATGCTACAGAAGTACTTTGGAGCAAATCACTCCCAAACCTAGCAGTTGGACATAACAAGCATTTACTTAGGTCATCATGTGAGTGTTTTGTAGTTATTCTAGAAATTATTATTTTATTTCTAGTTATCCTAGCCTTGGACAGTTACTCTAGTCTTGACTCGGGTCTCTCGATGTCTGCAGGTCGCTGGCTCTTTGAGCATAATGGACAGCCTAACGTGGGACAAGTGGTACATCTTTGCTCCTCAGGTTTCATCCTCCATCAGATGATGTTAGACACGTTCTCACAGTAAAGGCGGAGGAGCAGAAAGGAAGCATAAATACACAGAAATTTTTCAGATCTCTGCTTCTATCACAAATGCTGACACCCCAAAACAAGTCAGGAGGCTGAAAGACACCCATGCTGTGGATGGGAGGGGCTCAAAAGTCACATTGCAAAGGGCCTGGGTACAGGGAGAATAAAGAATTTAGGCCATTCATGCCAACAATTCCATAAATTTCAGGGAGCTTACCAATCCATCAATCCATTCATGGAACTCAGTCCTACTGGGACACAGACTTCAGGGTTTATGTCTCTCCCACTCTTCTGTGGATGATTTACTCAATTGGGACAGATACAAACACAAAACAGGAAAAACACATATGTGTGTGTGTGTGTGTGTGTGTGTGTGTGTGTGTATGCACATTCCAATGACAATTCTTTGGAGAGGAGTGTGAAAATTTATATGTAAAAAAAGTCAAAATACAATGAGAACTCAAAAGAGACAACAAAATGTAATGCTAAGAAAATAGAAAGTTAGAGCGGTTACCTATCAGTAATGACAATAAATGTGAATGAATTAAACATATCTTCATAAAGACAGAGATAAGACCTGACTTAAGAAATGAAATGTAAAAACAATTTACTTGCAGCTAGTACTTAATACTATTAAAACAACACAGCACAAGACATTTCAAGAGAAAAGTGTGAAAAACATGTGCCAGGTAAAAATAAAATGTATTTTATAGTAATAATAATATAGGTTTAAAAATTCAAGATCAATGGTAGTTAAAAGGACAGAGTCAAATATTTCTTTCTTTTTTTTTTAAATATATTTTTATTATTTATTTTTGACAGAGAGAGAGAGAGAGAGATACAGAGACAGAGACAGAGAGAGAACCGGACTGGGCGAGCTCCCAGTTCAGCATATGGTTCCGCACGGGCCGGGGCTGGGATTCAATCCCTGGTCCCCAGCGCTGCAAAGTGAGCGCTTAACCCACTGAGTCATCCCGGCTTCCCCCAAATATTTCTAATGTGTAAAATATACACTATACCAAGAAGATATAACAGACATAAACTTTTAGCAGCTAATTGTATACATTCAAAAATATAAAGCAATACTTTTAGGGATATAAGGTAAAATAGAAAAAATATAATCGTGGTAGGAGATGTTAATATTTTTCAGCAACCGAAGTAGAGGTAAATAAATATGGGAACAGAAGTGTGTTTGACACAATTAAGATATCGCATCAAACACAGAGATAAGATATATACATATGTGTATGTATTAATATATACACACAGAAGCACATATACATACAAATAAATACATATATTTAACAGACCAAAGTAAACTATTTAAAAACACTCAGTGTTTTAGCATGTAATATTATTTGAACATGCACTAGGTAACAACAACAAAAAATCTCCAGAATTAAAAAAAAAGAAGTAAATTACAGATTTTATTCACTGACCTTCTGATCATAGTACTCACTTAAAAAATACACAACCAACTTTTCTCCAAGTTGGTTTTCTTATCTCTCACAGAGAATATCTTTTAGTTCTGTGTTCTCTGACCTCCCTTTTAAATCACAACCAATGCTAGGGTTCTAAGTAGATGCTTTAAAAAATTCCTTATTTAAATGTTCAACTATATGAACAATGCTGCTTGGGACTTGTTCGCATGTTTTGCAGATAGGGTGACAGATAGGGCTGTGGTCCCGCTGGGCTTATCTTGAAGCTGCAGGCACTTATTGTAAGGGTCAGATATTTGGGTCTGGTGTTCGGGTCTGGTCATGGTTATTCTTATGTGTCAACTTGGCTGGGCTCTAGCACCCAGTTATTTATTGAAAAGCAAATCTAGGTGTTTCTGTGGAGGTATTTTTCACCTATGGGGAACATCTACAATCAGCTGACGTTAGCTATAGGAGATTCTTTTTATAATGACAGTGGGCCTCATCTAATCAGTGGAAGGCTTCAGAGTAAAAAACAGGGTTTCCTGGAGAAAAATAATGCCTGTTTCCTCAACAGCCTCTAGCATTGCATGTGCCAATTCCTTGAAATGAATAAACGTGTGTGTGTGTGTGTGTGTGTGTGTGTGTGTGTGTGTGAGAGAGAGAGAGAGAGAGAGAGAGAGAGAGAGAGAGAGAGAGAGAGAGATCTACTGAATGTATTTCCCTGGAGAACACTGACAGAATATAGTTCCAACCCTCTAGAAGATATCTTTCTTCCGAGCCATTCAGTAGAGTCAGTTCTGTGAAGTAGATACAACACAGTCTTTAGAGTTGTATTGTTCCTGTTTGAATTCCAACCACTCTACCAACAAGTCACTTAACCTCCCAAGACCCAGTTTCTGCATGAAGGAAATGAGAATAACATTATATCATCTTTCCCATAGGGTTATTTATAATTAAATAAGAGGAATTAACATAATTTATTTGAAAGGGGTTAGTATTGTGTCTGGGGTTCAAAACCTCTTCTTTTCTAACCTGGCCTTAAAATCTACTCTGATCTTGAATGCAATATGTATGTATAAAAAATTCTCTGCTTTGGGTACTTGGAGAGTCGGGAAAAGAGATTGAAAGTCGTGGCATGGGGGGGCTGCCGCTTTGCATTCACGTGATGGAAAGACTGCAATCCGACAGTCATCACTCCATGACATGGCATATGGAATTAAAAGGAAGCATGTGTTGTACTTACGTATCTCCAGAATTCTCAAAAACATTTTTCAAACTGTGGAATGGAATTGCTCTTAAAAAGTTACTGCCATCTATGGGGTAATTAATATGCATATTAAGCATTCTAAATATATATTTCATCAAATGGCAACCTAAATCGCCTGGGGCGCTGTATACATATGCACTCACCAGGCGGGGATGCCTGTGGAAGGTGCGAGAGTCCCTATGATCGAGGCCGCTCTGAAATGTTTGGGAGATGAAGCTAACTACAGATGTGGGTGCAGGTGAGTACAGTAGAATCTCTTCTTGCTTCCTGGGGGAGGGGTGGCTTGGTGTGTGTAGAGCAGAGCTGTAGAATATCTACTGTGAAGGTAGCCACAGGATAGGAGAGCAAAGTTTCAAGTAAGAAATGACGGTTCATTGTTACATTGGGCTTTGTTTTGATTTCTGAGAAGAGCTGGCTCCAGAGTCAGGCTGGGAAGAGCTGGCAATGACCAAGGAGCAGCCACGCAGGTGGACCTGGGCAGGTTGGGGCTGCAGAATGTCGCTCTTGGGCTGGCTGTCTCACCAAGAAGGTATTCCTGAGTCCCAGTGAAGGTCATGGTTGTGGAAACTCCTAGAGGTGGCCTGGGGTCAAGTCAGAAGGAAAATACTCAGAAGTTTAGGGTGAAGGACGCTGACTGAGGATATCAACAGTTCAGAGGTCAATTCCTAGCCCTACACAATGCTCAGGACATGCCCTAAGCCTGAGGTAAGTTTCTGAATCCTGGTTTCCCCAAGCATAACACAAGTACAACGATCACAACAGCAATGTAATGCAAGTGCCAAACAATTGTGCATGTGCCCAGGTGTCCTTGTCTCACAGGAAGGGGAATTCTGGGAGCATAAATGTATTGCTTTCTGGGCAAATGCACCACCCCTGGATTCATTAGGGTGTTGAAGGTGCATTTCAACATGTGAGATAGGTGTGGACAGATCAGAGGGGTGAGACGTGGGGCAGACAAGCCCACGCGCTGAAGCTTGGTGTTGGGATTACGTCTAGGAGTCAGGAGTGATCTTTTCTCTCACATGAGGCAGAGAAGGGCCTGAACGAAGGGGAGTGGGCTGGAGCAGGGATATAGGGGTGAACCCTCACAGGCCTGAGCAGTGGAGAGGGATCTGGGTGGAGCTGCATTGTCTCTACCCCTCTGAGACTGGTGAATCCCTGGCCTGTGTGAGGACCCAGGATGAGAGTCCTACAGAAGAGGACGAGGTGAATGGGTCGTGAGCAGCTGTGGGGCTGGCTGACTCTTAGGGGTGAAGGAAGAGGGTCAAAGACTCCTCCCTGCCTGAGAGAGGGCAGCGTGGGTGGGAAAGTGAGCGGGGAGGAGGGTCTGCTGAGGATGGGGAGCCATCCTGATGGGCAGAGGGCCTGGAGGCAAATCCACACTGCCACTCACTCATCGCTGCATTTGTTCAACTCCTCCTGAGGCCCAGACGCCCCAGGGAGAGCTTGGGTGCTTGTCATCGCGTCATTGTCACCCAATGCTGAGATGATGGTGCTATTCTTAGGAGAGATCCTTAAAACAAAATGATTAAGCCAGGCTTTGAAATGAGTCACAGTCGTTTCCCCCACCTGTATGGCTTTCAGTGAAGCACTTCGGCATCTCAGTTTTTCCTTCTGTAAAACTGGAGTATTGGGGGAACAAATGACGAATTCCGGCATTTGAGTAATTAGGTCTAGATCTATAACCAGCTATTTCATCATTCACTGATTGCCACAAATTGCCTCCAAGCTCAGTGGCTTGAAATGACACTTATTATTGTTCTCAATTCTATAGGGCAGCTGGATGGCTCGTCGGGTCTCAGCTGGGCTCACTCAGGCATTGATCATCAGCTGCAGGTGTGGGTCAGCCAGCTGTCAGCGGGGTTAGTGTGGCCTTGGCCAGGATGATTGGGACACTGCGGCTGTGCCCCACATGGTTTTCACCCCAGCAGGCTGGCCTGGCCACACTGTCATGGCCATTATAGAGGAGGAAGAGGGGCAGTGGGAAGGGGCAAAGGCTGGTGAAAAGTCTGCTTCTGATTTTCTAATGCCAGCCTTGTCTAAAATGAATCACAAACACGTTCTGAAGCCGGAGTATAAGGGTGAGGCAGGCAATCCCACCCACCAGGGGAGGACACTTGGCCTGTGGAGGCCGGAAGATGTGTCCCCATTGTTGTAGTCGATTTTCCCCACCCCACGTTCTTGTCCCCTTCTTGTCTACCTTTCAAACAGTGGGCCAAGCCCTCACATTCCATTATTAAAAATGCACACTGTGATAAAGGCTAGAGACGTCTAAGCCACCGTTGTTTTCCTGATCATTACAGTTATGATAGTTTATTGTCTTATTCCTTGTATCTTTGGCAGCGTTTGAGCTGGAATTATACTAGCCAACATTTCATGAGGAGCAGGAAAAGTAGAAAATAAAGGGCACTCTGCAAGATGGAACGTGTGGCTCTGAGCGCATCCAGGGGCTCCATTTGTGCCTCCTGTGTGTGTGTGTACGCATGTGTGTCATATGTCACACATTATTGATGCCTTTTATCTCTCCCTTTTTTGTGAAGATAATTCAATGGCAATTGCAATGCAGCTGTCAGCACGGGCATTTGTTGAACAAAGCCATATTTTGCAGCTACAGCATGATGTAACCAGAAGGCTATATTTGCTTATGTACAAACCCAAACTCCTCTTTGGACCATAGCAACTCGGCACTGTTTACAAAATTAAAAACATAAATTGCACGACCAACCACAGTGAGTTGCATTTAATAAGTCCTTGGCTGAGACGAGAAATACGTTATAACTGACGAATAGTAATGAACGAAGCAGCTCTGAACTAGAACTCGGAGGGGTTGCAGACTCTGGGGTTCCTGTCTCACAAAGGCCACTCACTTCTGCAGAGTTTGGTAACTCTGGGAGGGTCCAGCCTGGATGAGTGTCACGCTGGGGGCCAGAGCTCAGCCTTGGGTTGCTAAGGCCTCTAACAGGCCCGCCGCACTTCTGACATTGGAAATAGCCTGGATTCTGACAGCAGCAGACCTGGGTCAGATTTTAGCGCTTTGGCAGATCTGTGGTTTTCAACCTTTCTGAGCCTTCAGGTGGGAAAGAAGGTAAGAAATTGGACCCACTATTGACAATGAAGTGACTCAACAGAATGTGTTCAGCGCTTTGCTTATTCACTCACCAATATTTGCTAAACACCATATGCCCAGCACTGATGATTGGCTCCCTAACATTTATGCCCTGGCCCCTTGTGCCTCACTTATCCCCAGCCCTCCCTGTGACTAGGCAGGGCCAGTTGCCCAATTATAGATAATAAGACATAAAGGGAAATCTACCGCAGGCTTCTGGTAAGGAAGATTCTACTCTGAAAAAAGGAGAGGACCTTCTGAGGCGAGGTCTTTTTTATCCTAGTCACACCTTGATTTCCATCTTGGTTGTACTCATATGAAGACATGACAATTAGAGCTATGGCAGCCATCATGCAGCCATGAGGCAGAAACTCTAGGCATGACAAACCATCATGCTAAGCATTGTGGCGATGAAGGGTGGAACAAATGGGTTTCTGGTAATCTCACTGAGCTGTGAAACCAGTCGTGGTGCAGCCTACCTTCAAATTTCCTGATAAGTGAAGAGTAAGTTGCATCTGGCTTCAACTACTGTTTGTTACCTGCCAACATGGGCATTGCTAACAAACATAGTCAGGCAGTGCACTAGGCTCCTAGTGGAAATCTCAGCATCTGCAGGCTCCAGGCCCATAAGAGATGCAGATGCTATGGGAATGGGGGTGAGTTGAACTAAGACAGACAGGGGTATCTCCAAGCAGGGCCTGGTGAGCTGTGGTTAATTGTTTTGCACTTTATCTTCATGAAAATGGATATACATTGAAGCATTTTAAGCAGCACAGAAGCTTGATTTGGTTTTCCACAGAAAGTCAGAGGGCTTTTCATAGAAAATGCTACGGCATTTGGACTCCAAACAGAATATGAATAAGCCTGTTCTTCATACCACAGCAAACAGTGAAGGTGAGGGCCCCTCCAGGGACCAGGTCTACAGGAATTCAGCAGGGTGCCGTGGCATGCGCTCTCCCCCAGCATATGCTCCCCCCAGTGTGCTACCCCCCAGCATGCGCTCCCCTCCAGCACATACTCCC
>PVKE010018592.1:0-29356 GCA_004027555.1 Craseonycteris thonglongyai | reverse complement strand
TCCATTTTATTAATCTGTATTGTTTAAATTACTTTTTTTAGAGAAACATTTAATGTGGGAGGTATATTAAATCTCCAAAGGGTAAAATTTTTCTCAATGCAATAATTACCATAAATATATTAAAAATAGAATAGGAGAATGGAAAATATGGTTAATTATATGTGTCAACTTGGCTGGGACACAGTGCTCAGACATTTGGTCAAAAGCTATTCTAGATGCTTCTGTGAAGGTGTTTTTTGAATGAGATTAGCATTTACATCAGATTACCCTCCATCCTAGGGAGAGCCTCAAGATTAACCTCTCTTGAGCAAGAAAGACCTTTGGATTTACACACTAGAACTCTTCTGTAGGTCTCCAGCCATCCTACCCTGCAGATTCTAACCTGCCAAGCCTCCACAATCACATGAGCCAATTCCTTAAACTCTTTCTCTCTGTATACATGTATATGCATATGGGTACACATATTTTGTTTCTTGACTAATATAGAGGATTAGGAGAAAATTGTTAAATATTAAAATTTTAGAATAAACATTTCCTACTTAGTGTAGAAATTGATTGTAACATTTTAACATCCCTTAGAATAGAGAAAAATCAATCAAACCAAATTTTGGTTCTTTGAAAGAATCAGCAAAATTGCCATGCCTTTACCTATACAGAACAATTTTAAAAGAGAGAAGACCCATGTTACTAAAATTAGAAATGAAGGGGATATTGCTGTCAACCTTGAATAAATAAAAAGATTACAAGAAAATGCTATGAATAACTGTATACCAACAAATTAAATAGTGTAGATGAAATGGACAAATTACAACCTATTTACTATTGAAACTGAAAAAGAAATAGAAAATCTAAACAGACCTTTAACAAGCAAAGGACCTGAATTTGTAGTATTATAAAAGAAAGAAAGAAAGAAGGGAAGAAAGGAAAGAGAGGGGGGGAGAGGGAGGGAGGGAGGGAGGGAGGGCGGAAGGAAGGAAGGAAGGAAGGAAGGAAGGAAGGAAGGAAGGAAAACTTCCCACAAAGAAAAGCCCAATACCAGATGGCTACACTAGTGAATTTTATCAAATGTTGAGAATAATTAACACAATCCTTTAACAAATACTTTCAAAAAATAGTAAGAGTAGGGAACATTTCCCACCTCATTCTATGAGGCCAGTATTATCCTGATACCACAAATCAGACAAACATATCAAGAAGATCTATAGACCAATATCCTAGTTCCTCAAAACTACAACTCACTGTGAGCAAGTGGGATTTAGCACAAAAATGTGAGAATATGCCAACATACAAAAATCAATGTTATATACCACATTAGTAGAATTAAGGAAAAAAGCCACACAATAAGTTCAATTGATGCAGTAAAGGATCTTCTATATACAAGATGAAGTAATCTTCAAATAGATAATTTTCTACTTCCTTTCCAATTTAGAGGCCTTTTATTACTTTCATTTACCTAACTGTTCTGGCTGGCACTTTCAGTATGTTAAATTATGTGTCAAGAATGCATATCTGGGGATGCTGGGATGTCTCAGTGGGTTGAGAGCTCGTCTTGCAGCCCCAAGGTCCAAGGATTGAATCCTGGCCCTGACCCGTGTGAACCCATATGCTGAACTGGGTTGTAGCCCCCAGTTCAATTCTCACAGGGGTGAGCTTCCCATGGGGGATGCCCCTGGTTCGGCTCTCGCCCCAGGAGTGCTTCCCATGTAGGAGGCCACCAGTTTGCAGGGGGCCATGCCTCCCATATAGGAGGCCTCTGGCCTGGTTCCTGCTCTGCCAAGCCCTGAGCCCACCTGTGGAGTGAAACTATATTGGAAACTAATGATGTATAACTATGGAGACTGCTCTGGGCCCTGTCCTTGTCTCTCTCTCTTTCTCTCTCTCTCTCTCTCTCTCTCTCTCTCCCTCTCTCTCTCTCTCTTTCTGTCTGTCAAAAACAAGTCAAAAAAAAAAAAAAAGCATATTCTTTTCTAGTTTCTCATCTTAGGGGGATCACATTCAGCTCATGGCTTTAAATTTGAACTAACTTTGACAACTTCCAAATTGTTACCCTGAACTCAAAGCTGCCTATCCAACTGCCCATTTGTCATCTCTGGATATCTTAAACTCAATATAAACCAAATGTAATACCTGACCTTACCCCACCTAAGTATGGAGTTACCATTTACTGAGATGGAAGAGACGGTCCCATCTCAGTAAATGGTGACTATACTTAAAGTTACTAAGTCCAAACACCATACACTCATCCTTGATTCTCTAATTTGTCTGAAAATCCTGTCAATTCTACCTTCAAAGGGTATCCAGAATCTCATGTCTTCTCAATATCTCTACTGATATCTTGGTGCAAGCCACAGTGATTTCCTGTTTGGATCACCACATATCTCCCCACCTCTGCTCTTGCTCCTTACAGTCTATTCTCAACTGATCAGCCAAAGTGATCCTTAAATGTATGTCTCATCCTCTCATTGCTCTGTTCAGAATCCTTCCATAATTTCCCATTTCATACAGAAAAAAACAACAACAAAGAATCCCCATCTGCTTCTCTCCCCACCACAATCATTCTGATACCTCAACAACCTACGAATTCCACCCTAGTTCACTTTATTCTGGCCACAGTGATCTCCTCACTGATCTCCAACTCATCAGGGCTCTGTCTCAGGGCCTTTGCACATGCTTATCTTGCACCCCAGAACGCTCATTCCCCAGTATGCTTCCTTCAGGATTTTGCTCAAACATGACCTTCTTAGGAAGATCTTCCTTAACCACCCTGCAGAAATGTAAAGTCCCATATCCCCAGCTCCCCATTACCCCATTTCTGCTTTACTTTTCCTTATAGCACTCATTACCATATAATGTAATATATAATTTACGAGGTATGACAATTATGTTTGTGAAGTCATCCTAGAAAAAGTGCTACATACCTCAGTGCTGAATATTACTACAGTTACCTTTAAAGTACTCCCCTTATGAGGCCAGAACATAGTCCACCCTTCAAAGCAATTTTGGAACTCTTTTTCTGGAATGGCCATCAGAACTGTACTCATGTTACCCTCGATGTCCTGAATGTCATCAAAATGTATTCCTTTCACTATTGCCTTTATCTTCAAGTAAAGAAAAAAGTCACTGGGGGCCAGATAAGGTAAGTAGGGAGGGTGTTTCAAAACAGTTATTTATTGTCTAAAAACTCACTTACAGGCAGTGCCCTGTGAGCTGGTGCATTGTCGTGATACCAAGAGCCATGAGTTGTTAGTGAAAAGTTCAAGTCATTTTCATTTAACTTTGTCATGCAGTCTTTTTAGCGCTTCCAAAGAGTCAACTTGGGTGACCGTCTACTGGTACAACTTCATAATGAACACTCCCTCTGATAGCAAAAAAAAAGGTTAGCAACATCGTTTTGACTCTTGATTTGGACTGACGGAACTTTTCGGTCATGGAGAACTGGTTGAATTCCATTGTGCACTTGGATGCATTGTTTCAAGGCCGTATTGTTATCACCAGTGATAACATGGCCCAAAACATTGTTCTTGCCTCTCCAAAAGGTCTTAGCAATCTTTGACTCTCCTTTGCTTTTGATCATCAGTGAGTTCCTTTGGGACCTTTTTGTACACACCTTTCTCTTGCCAAGATATTCAGTGAAGATTTTCCTAACTGCTTTTTTATTGAAGTTTACTTGACCTACTATGCTTCTCACAGTCAGCCAATGATTCTGATGCACAACTTGACAAATTTTTGCAATATTTTCATCAGTCTGCTATTTACTGGCCACCCTGACCTCTCTTCATCAGTGACACTTTCCCCTCAGAAAAACTGTTAACCCATTTCTACACTGCTGTTTTCTTCATGGCATTATCCTCATAAACTTGAACTAATGTGTCCCTGATTTCACTTCTACTCTTGACAAATTTTAACAACAAATTTAATGTTTGGTAGTTGCTCTAATTCAATCTCAGACATTCTCCTGACAGCATACAAAAACATACCACAACAACAATGAACGTCATTCAGCAAGACACTGCCACACGTCAACATGAACACAGCTGTGAGACACTGATATATCAAGGTTATGAAACCTTACCAAGTTGTTTGTATAGTGCTGCCAATGTAAGCGCACAGTGGCAAGTTCATTAACTTTATTGTCAGTCCCCCATATGGAAATTCAATGTAAAGAAGTTTCTTTTGATCTCCCTTGAAACCGAGGGTTTAGAGCAGTTAGAAAATATAAGGTACTCAATAAATATTAGGGGGAAAAATCTAGAAATAGCATTACAAGAAAGTTATATTCTGTAAATACCAGAAAGAACCACTAACCAGAGTTAAAGTGGTTTTCCCTTGAGGGGGAACATGGGACTAGTGAAAAATTGGGAAAGGGACTCCTATTTCGGTTGCAAAATTTGCAATAAATACTATTTTCCTTTTAAATAATTTATTAAATAGAGCCATATGACATTGCTACCATTCTGTTCTTTGACCTATAAAAATAGCAATTTCATATAAATAACCTGATGCATATACAAGTACTACTTTGATAAAGTAACCTAAAGCATATACAAGTACTACTTTGATAAAATAACCTAATGCATATACAAGTACTACTTTGATAAATATATAAATATTTAAATCCTCTTCAATAAGTATGGTGTGGGGAACACACAAAAAGAAACTCATAAAATAGGGAGGAAACTATTCACAGATTTGTCTATAAAAATTAAAATATCTCTATGCTGTGAAACTTGCATAGAAAAAGGTAAAATACAACCAAAAGACCAGAAGTAAATGCATGCAACAGAGGGCTAATGTGCATGGCACAGAAAAAGCTCACCAAATTAATTGAAGACTGATAAAGAACTTGATAGAAAAAAATAGGCAAAGAAATGATAATTCAAAGAAAAAAATTAAGAAAAACTAATAAAAAGTTAGAGTATTGCACTAAGTCATAGTATATTTTAAGGTGTGTACAAAATAACACTTTTAGCATAAAACAGTTTTGCTGTTTATGTTATGTGTAGTATGTTGCTTATTGAGACCTCTTTTAAAAATGCATAAGATCTGTAGGTATTTTGAGGATTTGGCTTATGGGGGAAAAGCAGAATGCCATAAAACAGTCAATACGCTTAATGTATTTATAACAAAGTAAGAGTACAATGAAATGATACAGTAGTCTCCCTTTTTCCCCAGGGAATACATTCCAAGACCCTCAGTGGATATCTAAAATCAGATACCAAACCCTATATATACACTTTTTTTTTCTATACACACAGACCTATGATAAAGTTTAACTTATAAATTAGGCATAGTAAGAGATTAACAATAGCTAATAATATAATATAAATTTGTCCAACCCTGGGCCTGTGCCTATGTGGCCCAGGATGGCTTTGAATGCAGCCCAACATAAATTTGTAAAATTTCTTAAGACATGAGATTTTTTTTGCAATTTTTTTTTTTTTAGTTCATCAGCTATCATTAGGATACTTTATGTGTGGCCCCAAGACAATTCTTATTCCACTGTGCCCCAGGAAAGCCAAAAGAATGGACACATTAATATAATAAAACAACAGTAATAATATACTACAATAAAAGTTACGCAAATGTGGTCACTCATTTCAGGGGATCCCTTGCTGAATGAAGTGTTCACATAGGCTCAATGTTTTCTGGCAAAACATGCTGCCATCAATCAGAGTACATTTCCTGTTCATGATTTCTACTCATGAATTTAATGTCTTTTCCATCTTAACTATGGACTTATCACACACTGTGGCCGTAACTTTAGCTGTCTGAGGTTCAACAGTAAAAGTAGCACAAATTCATGTTTCCTTCTTCATAGTTTCATGGATAGAAGATTCATTCTTACTATAGATCTTAGCAACCTCAGCCTATGACTTTTTCCCTTCCTTTAAAAAAAAAAAGATTTATTTTATTGTTTTTGACACACAGAGAGAAACAGACAGAGTTAGAGAGAAGGGGGAGGGCCCAGAGCAGTCTCCATAGTTGTATATCATCAGATTTTGACATAGTTTCATTCCACACAGGAGGGTAGGGGGCTACACAGGGCAAGAACTGGGTCTGGGGTCCTCCCACATGGAAGGCACACCCCTCCCCCCCTACGAGCTGAGGGCCAAATCAGGGGCCTCCTACATGGGAAGTATATCCCAGTGAAAACCAAACTGGGGGCCACACCCCAGATCAGTATACAGGTCCACATGGGCTGGAGCCAGGATGCAATCCTCAAACCCTGGGGCTGCAAAGCAAGCATTTAACCCACTGAGCCATCCCAGCCTCCCCTTTCTTTTTTTTTTAAGTCCAGAATTTTCATCTTTTCACTAATTGCCAGCACCACTACACTTATACTTTGGAGCATTATGAAGTAAAATAAGGCTGCCTTGAACACAAGCCCTGTAATATGGCAATGGTTGATCTGATAACTGAGATGGCTACAGAGTGACAAAGGGCAGGGAGTGTGTACAGCATGGAGACACTGGGCGAAGGGGTAATTCATATCCTTGGCAGAAGGCAGTAGTTGGTGGGAGTTTCATAATGCTACTCAGAAAGGCAAGTAATTTAACACTTACAAATTGTTTATGAAATTATTTCTGGAATTTTCCATTTGATATTTTCAGACTACAGTTGACCACAGGTAACTGAATCCCTGCAAAATGAAACCTCACATAAGAGTGCACGGGTGGGGAAGGCCTGGGGAATCTCTGTAATATAGTGTTTCTATGTGTATACAAGATATGATAATTGAGTTCAAAAACTCATCCTAGAAAAAGTGCTACATACCTCACTGCTGACTAACATGACATTACCTTTGAAGTACTCCCCATGAGGAGCTATGCACCAATGCGAGTGCCTGGTCCACCAATTTTGGAACTCTTTCTGGAATGGCCATCAGAGCCATAAGTCATATTACACTTGATGTCCTGGGTATCATTAAAATGTCTTCCTTTCAATATGGCCTTTATCTTTGGGTAAAGAAAAAAGTCATCTGGGGCCAGATCAGGTGAGTAGGGACGGTGTTCCAATGCAGTTACTTGTTCTCTGGTTTAAAACTCCCTCATAGACAGTGCTGTGTGAGCTGGTGCATTGTCGTGATGCAAGAGCCATGAGTTGTTGGCGAAGTTCAGGTTGTATTGTCTAACTTTGTCATACAGCCTTTTTCACATAGTTTGGTTGACAGTTTGTCTAGTTCATACAAGTTCATAATGAACAATCCTTCTGATATCAAAAAAAGGTTAGAAACATTGTTTTGACTCTTCATTTGGACTGACGGAACTTTTTTGGTTGTGGAGAATTGGCTGACTTCCTTTGTGCACTTGGATGGTTCGTTTCAGGGTAGTATTGGTACACCCATGTGTCATCACCAGTGATAACATGGCCTAAAACATTGTCTTGCCTCTCCAAAAGGCCTTGGCAAACTTCGACTCTCCTTTGCTTTTCTTCATCAGTGAGCTCCTTTGGGACCATTTCGGCACACACCTTCTCATGCCAAGATTTTCCTAACTGTTTCTCTATTGATATTTGCTATGCTTCTCATGGCCCACAACTTTGACACACAATTTGACAAATTTTTGCAATGTTTTCCTCAATCCACCCTGACCTGTCTTCATCAGTGACATTTTCTCTCCCCTCAGAAAAACTTTTAATCCATTTGTGCACTGTTGTTTTCTTCATAGTATTATCCCCATCAACTTGGACTAACATTTCCGCGATTTTGCTTCCACTTGTGGCAAGTTTAACAAGAAATTTAATGTTTGGTAGTTGCTTTAATTCAAGCTCTGATATTCTTGTGACGGCACACAAATACAAACAACAATAATGAACACCACTCAGCAAGACACCGCCACACATTGAAACAAACACAGCTGTGAGACACTGATATAACAAGGTTATGAAATCTTACTGAGTTGTTTGTACAGTGCTGCAAACAGCGCATGGCAGCAAATTCATGAACTTAGTTATCAGACCTCAGATATATAAAACCAGAGACTATGACCAAACTTGTTTTTCTGCATAAGAACCAATTTCAAATCTGGGGTTGTTAGCTGAATTGTTCCCTTAAAAGAAGGAACTTATCAGAAACACTATTAGTGAACACACCCTACTATCTCATATGCTTTTTAAAACAAATTTTATTGTATGCTTCTCTTCTCAGGTGCCTTGTTACATTCCCTCAACTCAGTCACAGCTAAACAAACTTCTAAGTACATGAACCTATGGTACTCTTGATATACATGTCAGAACAAGCATTTATATCAGAGAGAAATAATGTCATGATGTACATATAATAATTAAAATACAGTGGCTATATATTTCTCTTTGCCATAGTAAGGTATGAAAAGGACAACTACAGTTTCTAAGCACAGTGGTTGAATG
The DNA here is from genome assembly GCA_004027555.1 of Craseonycteris thonglongyai. NCBI lineage: Eukaryota > Metazoa > Chordata > Mammalia > Chiroptera > Craseonycteridae > Craseonycteris > Craseonycteris thonglongyai. The sequence goes on along the minus strand of PVKE010018592.1, from coordinate 20,989 downwards.
GAGTGAGATCATCACGGCTTGCAAATTCAAAAACTTATAGACTCAGATGGAAAAATCTTAAATTGTATTCTGTTAACACTAATATAGTTTACACAACATGCAGTTGTCAGAAAATAGGCTGTCCCATTTTACTTTAGATACTCTGGTTACTTTTATTTCCCCACAATTGAGAACATGGATAAAGAAAAATACCTCATTATTGTAATACAAATACAAACATAAGTACTGGGAGAATGTCTAGTGACATGCCTTCTCAGCACTGGCAAGAAAATAAGGAGTGGTAGGGACTGTGTTGAACTGGAGAGTTTGTGTTTCATTTAAGGAGTCAGTTGTAACTCAACTCCAGTTAATTATAAGCAGTTGAGAAATGAAGATCCAGTTATGTCAAATCTTTTGTTTTGTCAAAGGAACCATAAATTTTTACATAGATTTTCTGAAATTTGTGTGCCTATAAATATATATATATATATCTTTTGTCTAAACACAACCTAAAGACTGTCTGTGCTCCACCAGTTTGATATGATTATATGCTTCATGATATTCCCATTTTACCTAGGTGGTGCCTATTTCCATCTGTAATGGGGTGATACAGAATGACCTCTTGGAAGCACAAAGCCTTTTCCAAAAAAATCATTTTTCTGGGTCATGGGGTATCTGAATGCTTAACTTCAACTGCTAATGCCAAATTCTTTTACCTAAGTACTCCTGAAACCTCAATTCCATCTACTCTTGTCTGCTTTGGGGCTTTGTTCAATCAGTTACCTCCTATTTTAGAAACTCAATCCTTTACCATTGGTCCCATCATGTCTATTTATAAAATTGATCTTATTTTTTCTTTCCCACTACAATATTCCTACCCTCAACTACAAAAACCCATCTTGAACACAACTGCTATCTTTCTTTCACAGTCCACTGTTCCTCCTTGAAACCTTGCAACCTGGCTTCTAGTAAAGTTGTTTCTCAGATGTTATCAGTGACTCCAGATAAAAGCAGTGTTGTTGCCAGAGCCAAAAGCATCTTATCAGAACTAATTTTCTCTGAATTCTCTAAACAAACAACAACAAAAAAACATTTTAATGATCACCTTTGCTTTTGTACTTCAATTTATGCCTACTGATTAAATATTAATTTTATACAACTCTGACATGTTGTAAGACAATGTGGCCCAGGACAGCTTTGAATGTGGCCCAACACAAATTTATAAACCTTCTTAAAACATTATAATTTTTTGCATTTTTTTTTTTTAGCTATCGTTAGTGCTAGTGTATTTTTTTAAAGATTTATTTTATTGTTTTTGACAGAGAAAAAGAGAAACAGAGAGAAAGGGGAGAGCCCAGAGTAGTCTCCATAGTTGTACATCATCAGTTTTCAACATGGTTTTGGTGCACACAAGTACGGTAGGTGGGGCCATGTAGGATGGGAACTGGGCTGGGGGCTTCCCACATGGGAGGTATACCCCCTCAAGCCAGGGGCCAAACAGGGGGAAGGGGGACAAGAACCGAACTGGGGGCTTCCTGCATGGGAAGCTCATCCAAGTTCAGCATATGGGTCCACACAGGCCGGGTCTGGGACTCAATCCTCAGTCCCCAGGGCTGCAAAGCAAGCGCTTAACCTGCTGAGCCATCTCAGCTTCCCTTGTTAAGTGCATTTTATGTGTGGCCCAAGACAATTATTCTTCCAATGTGGCCCAGGGAAGCCAAAAGGTTGGATACCATTGCTTTAAGAGATTTACAGATTAAAAACCCATGTTTTGTTTTTTGGATAAAATTTTATACAAAAAATAATGAGTGCAAAAATTATGCAAAATGTTTTTTTAATGTGCATATTACTTAGCCTGCCACTGAATATCTTCCATTAAATAGCACGCTAAATTTCCAGCCATATTATCTACATGTCACCCAAACTTAAATATGCCTTGTGCTCTCCAACAGTTATCTCTCTCCGTGCTATTGCTGCTACCTTCATCCTATGCTGCAAAGTATAATTCTACGTGATCCATGATGCCCAGTTTTCATGTTATGTCTTGTGGGACTGAGTTCCTCACTGCCCCAGGCTGAGGTATTCATCACCTCTTCTGAATTATGTGCCACCCAGCAGGTAATGCTTTACGCCACAGTTACTCAATGGATGGATATACGAGCCTCTGTCTGGAATAAAACCAGCCATTGTCAATATAACAATAATGGTTTGTATGATGTCGATGTACTATGGCAGCCAAGGAGAGTGGACTGGAATGTGCACAAGTGAACAATGATTTCACTGTACTAGTCAGTGGGGGCTCTATACACTTTTGAGCGAAAATGTGTACTAGAGAGCCATTGCATTTAAAATGACTGAGCGACGGGGAAGCTAGGATGGCTCAGTGGGTTAAGCGCTCGCTTTGCAGCTCCAGAGCCAGAAGATCGAATCTTGGCCCCTGGCAGGTGAACCCATGTGCTGAACTGGGGTGTGCCCCCAGCTCAGTTCTTGCCGGGGCCTATGCAGGAGGCTTCCAGGCAAGTTCCTACCCTGCACAGCCCCACGTCCACCTGTGGAGTGAAACTATATCAACAACTAATGCTGTCAACTATGGAGACTGCTCTCAGCCCTCCCGCTTCTCTCTGTCTCTCTCTCTCTCTATCAAAAAAAACAATACAAATAAATCTTCAAAATAACTGAGCAAGTAGGGCAAAAAAATCTGCATCAAATTTTGTGTTAAGTTTGAACATTCCTCCACAAAAACTATTCGGACACTTCATAAGGAGTACTACCTCAATGTTCTTCATCAATTGAGAGATGCAATAATACAATGAAAATGGGTGCAGCAGTTATGGGCAACTGGTGACTGGCAGCTTCATCACAACAACATACCTACCCATGCACCATGTCTCATGAAGAGTTTTTGGTGAAACATCAAGTCACCCAGGAGACTCAGCCCTCCTATAGCCAGATTTGATGCCATGATATCTAACTTTTCCCAAAACTAAAATCACCTTTGAAAGGGAAGAGATTTCACACCATTGATGAGATTCAGGAAACTATAACAAGGCAGCTGATGGCAATTCCAACAGATTTTGCAGAGTGTTTTACAGTGAAAGAGACTCTGGGAGAACTGTGTGAGGTCTCAAGCTGCCTACTTTGAAGGAGTCTGAGGTGTCATTGTCTTACATACAATCTTTCTTGTATCTTTTTCACTAAATGCCTATTTTTCATATTACATGGCTGGGTACTTTCCGGACAGACTTTATACATTTACTGTCTAATTGACAGAGTATAAATTCTTAAAGTCAGGAAGAGTAGGTACCCCTCTTTCTCTTTCTGGGAGAGGTCAAAGCCTGCAGTCATGGCTGCCCATCTCTTCACCTCTCCCTGTATCAAAGCTCTCAGGTTGTCTCCTCCCATGCCACTTCTGGCTTGGCTGGAAGACCATTTTGGCTGATAGGGTATTAGCAGATGTGATGTAAGCAGAGGCTTCAACAGCACTTACTAGTACATAACAGAGGTTTTTTCCTCTGCTGGTCTCTGGAACCCCAAAACCACTGGAGAGGGGGAAACTACATGAAACAGAAACAAATTTGCCTAGCTTAGCACCCCACCCACCCCAGACCAACCAGACCCCAGCCAAACCAGCAGATTGCACAGCTGCACCAAGCAGCACAACCAGAATGGCCCGGCTGACTACAGAAGCAGAACAGTAAATGCTTGCTGTTTTAAGCTATTAATGCTTCTGAGGATGTAAAGGGAGGTGTTCATCGATAAACAGAGTATCTGGCACACTGTTCTGAAAGAGTAAAAAATTAAATTTTAACTTCTCTCTGATCATCCAATTCTCTCTTAGTACATTATAGTTTGTCTAACCTAAAAACTGGATACTCTATATTTCTACAGGGGTTTCTTGTTTTGTTTAGTTTTGTAGAATGAGAAACTAGAGGGCATCGTATTTTAAAGGATAGAGTACAGGTATGATATCTATATAGATGTGGATTTGAAATCACATATCACCATTCACTGTCTTTAGATCCTTAGTTAATCCTGTAAACTTTCTGGGCCTCAGTTTCCTTTTTGTAAAGTGAAAAAACACCACAATTTCACAGTATTAGAAATAATATATAAGTATATTAAATAAAAAATATAATCTGGCATATTTCTTTCAAGAGATGCTACCACATATAGTTGAACTTTGAACACGAAGGTTAGGGATGCTGACTTCCACTCAATCGAAATTCCATGTACAGTTTTTAATTTCCCCCCAAACTCAGCTGTCCTTCAATATCTGTGGGGGATTGGCTCCAGGACACCCACGGATAGCAAAACTTGTGGTTGCTCAAGCCCTTTATACAAAGTGGCACAGAACCAATCATATACAACCCACCAACTCCCAACCTCAGATGGAAAATACTGTTTTCGATCCTTGGTTGGTTGAATTGGCGAATGAGAAACCTACAAACACGAAGAGCTGACTGTATATTTACTGAAAAATATTTGTGTAAAAGAGGACCTGCATAGTTCAAACCCATGTTGTTCAAGTGTCAACTGTACATAAGTATTAATCTGAATATAAGGAAGTTGAATCAGTTATCTATAAATCTGTGTTTCTACACTATATCCTCTCACACTAAAAGCAGAGAACTTGTCAGCGTGCCAATATGTAGATGTAATTCTGATGGCTTTACTATTTCTAGATGTCTTAGCTTTCCTTTATAATATCTCTTGGCATATCCAAATTGGCAAGATTTCCTTCCAATACTGATTAGCAAGTTAATCATAACGTTTAATCATATTTGAAGGTGTTCGGTCAATAGTTATTTAGGGGGTATTATTAAGGATATAATAAATCATTAGAAAACATGACAAAAAGTTATTTGTGAAAATATAAGTTACTTAGAAAAGTCCAGCTACTACTGTTAATGGAGTAAAATTACTTAGTACAAATAGATGCTCTTCATCGTCTCTCAAAAAAATTGAATGGTTTACAAAAATATAGCATCTGGAAATCTTGAATAATAACCAAGCACACTAAGAATTCCTTTGTGTCCAACCCATTGAGCCTGTTTAATATAAAGGTTCATGCAAACCCCCACTAAACATCAGGACACGCTAATGCAAATATGCTAATTTAAGATCAAACAATATAATGGTTTTGAAGAAAGCAACAGAAAGAAAGAAATCCTCTTCCACGACCAATTGCTCACCTATATAGGTTCCACTGTTGTTACCAGCATGGTCAGCATCTTCTGGATGGAGTGTAAAAGCACACAGAACAAAAGCCAAGAAACAAAGCAGAAGTTAGAAGCTCAGCCACAGATGCAATAAAAAATAAATTACTTAAAACAATTATGTAAAGCACAGCATAGAACAGCCCTCACAGTGCCACTCTTAAACATAAAACCTTGTTTTATAGTTAACATAAAACACTGTGCTTTATATTTAAGTTTAAAGTAGCATTTTGAAATACCATGCAATTCTTTTTGCAACCTTCTTCAGAGGTTCCTTGACCCAGTTCCAAGAAAATTATAAAAGACTTGCCTGAGATGTTTATACTCTCATAGTTAAGGAAATGACAACACTTGATCCCCAAAGTAAGTTTATTTTTATAAATCAGGCTCTTTGATAATATGCAAAATACAGCACTTATTTTGGCTCACTGGATTAGACAGAAAGGTTAAGATTAAGATACATCCTTTCTTTTGATAGGAAGAAATTCTGTGTTGGAAAAGAATAAAGGCATAATATTTCTATTTTGATTTTGATTTTAAAAATGAACAGATGAAAACATTTAAAAATAAACAATGTGCTATTAATTATTTCTAGGAATTAAATGAATACTGGGCTCTGCTTGTCTTAAAATTTTAATGTAAGTAGAGGAATACTTATTATTTAGGCCTCTAATCCTCACAAAACATACTTCTGGAGCTAACAGCACAGCTCAGGAAGAAAGCAAATAACTGAGAAGATTCTCGCCATATCCTTATGTTAAAATAAGTCAATATCCTTAAATAATATTACCGGAAACTATTGACAGAGAAAAAACCATAATGTACTATTTCTGATTACTTTCTATATTTCTGCTAAACCAAAAAACAAAACAAAACACATTCCTATCCAAACAAAGTCCAATCATGATTTTGGTATATAATGTCAAGACGGAAGTTTGGATGCACAATAATATTTCATAAACTGCTTGTTATATTCAATTTAATCCCACACATATGTGCAGTAAATAAAATTACTAGACTGTGCAGGGAAGCTTTTATACATGTACCTTTCATTTCCTCTGAGAAGCATAAAAAAAAAGAGAAAGGAAATGATTAAATGTGCAGAAAATACAATTAAAGTAGGAAGATATTGCATCTAAGGAACAAAGAAAATCCACCTACCACATTTAACTGTTTCCTCATCTTAGAAAAGCCAACGGAAAAAACAAAAACAAATGTATTTTAAATGTTTCAAAAATATTAGTCAACAAATAAATAGAATTAGGAAAAACTACATTTTAGGCTGCACTGTACTCTTAGTCTAAAAAGAATGTATGTACTTAAGCAGTAAAAGCACAAAGCCTTCTTATAGTTTATTAAATACTCAAATGGGAAAAATAATGAGAAACAACTGTTAGCATTTTTTTCAAAATAATATCCTCAATAAGGAGATCATATTTATTTTTCAAAGAATAGTTCTGTGTATAAACAAACCTGTCTGTTCAACACTGAGGATACTTCATAATAAAAATAGCAAAAAGAAGAAATCTTCTAGAAACAACCACTTTTACCTATAAAATGTATAAATTTCCTATAAATTGAATAATGTCCTGACAACTATCAACTTTTTACACATGTAAAATGAGTCAGGTAGAACCTTTTATTTTTCATTCTGTATATTACTTGATAAAAAGGTATTAAAAAAAAAGAATCCTAAACAATTCCTGACTTACTACTAGAACAGCAATTTAAGAGTTAAAGTTGACTGAAGAGACTCACAGAGGTGGAAAAAGAACTGGCTGTTGAACAAAAGAAAAATCTACCCATGAGTCAAGATAGAACATACTTTGCTACATAGCCTTATAGAGCGAATTGTACTGATCAGAACAGTTCTTTGATTGCGTATGCCTCCAAACTACAGAATGGCAATGAAAAAAAGCACTGAGGAAAACATGTATAGCATACTATTTTTACTTTTCAAATACCTATGAGTCCTCAAACTGTTGGTTCTATTTGAACAGTATTAGCAAAATGACAAGCAAACCGTTATTATTCAAACTCACATTATGCATACCCATGTTGTGAGTTTATTTATACTCAGTTCTTAGCTATGAAATGCAATGTGTACCTAAACAAATTATTAGAAAACAAACAATAAACTGTGTTATATGGGTTAGCTAAGCCAAGCAACTACCGTAGGTGTGGTGGAAATAATTCGAGTAGTGCTTAAGATTGATTAGTCTATAATCTCAGTCACTCGAGGACACTGATAATGTAGATTGTTAAACAGAGAGTATATTCCTGATAGGAACATAAGATACATGGAGTATTGTACCCTTGGTTAAAGAACAAGTGTCATGTAAAGCAGATGAAAGAAGCCATGTCACACACACACACACACAACACCCAAAATTAAAACCAAGCCAACCCACAGTTAAAATAAACATTTCTGATTTATATTACATATAGTATATGTATACTTCATGTTCTAATAAAAGGTCATGCATATATTGCATAAATTCTCACGAGTATTTCCTCTACATAATACTTAGGTAGGAAGAGAATTATATTTTTAGCTTAATAAAACACACATATATATTTCTAATAGCAAGTATGCTTACTAAATACATATCCAGTAAGAAAAGCAAAGGAACATATTTCCTTATACCTTGCAAGTTTGAACGAAGAGGAAAACTACATAAAAGGTTGATCTCGGAAGACAGATGGGATACTTGCATGATTCTTACTATGGTAAGGCACTATTCTGTACACATTAAATGCATAAATTTATTTAGTTCTGCAACAAATCTATGAGACCAATACTATTATCCTCATTTTACAGATGGGAAGTCAGAGGTACAGAGAAATTGGAAGTGGCAAAACCGGAATTTGGTCCCATGCAGTCTGGCTGCAGAGTCAAGTTTTTAACTCCTATGTTACACTATCACACCCAAATCACTTCTTAATTACTCAAATTTCAAGCTAGAAAATTGAGCTGAGAGAGAAGTCAGGGTAAGTTTCTTTCAAGTTTCCTGTCTACTCCTACAGCCTCCCACCAGGCCAGCTTCTCGCCCCCAATCCTAAAGCTTCAACCTCACAAGTGTATTTCTCTAGACAGGAGAGCTGAAGGAGGGCCGTCTCTCCCAGCCTCATCAGGAGTCCACTTTCTACATCTTCAAGCACTAGGTCACAAAGAGCAAACCTGCTGTCTTCAGAGAACGGGGTGGAAAGACTCTTGCGAAGAGCATTTGATGAACTCTGCACAAGACAGGAGAACTTTTCCTACGGCTGCCTGCTATTCTTAGGGGCACATGTCCGATATCATGCGCAAGTGGAAAAATTGTGTATCTCTAGGTGTCATATTATTCACAGGGGCAAAGTTAAATTCCCACCCTAGAAACCGCTTTCTTACAGCATCCTCCACCTCCCACTGCAATCTCCTCCTGTAAGTCTTCAATAATCCATGACCACTGACCAGACCCCTAAATATTAATCAGGTCTCTTACCTGCATGGCACTGGCTCCCCAGGACAAAAGGAGACAGTATGACTTAGAACCCTTCATATGGAGAAGCTAAAAGCACATCTCCAATAATGTTTTATAAGCAACATTTTTATATATGGAAGGAGAACACAGTTTACTGAGACAAAAAGGGAGCAATAAAATTAGAAAGGTCTTCACCTCCATCTCATGGCATTAAGTAATCAGACATGCAATTTACAGCTTAGTTCATCTGCACCTCTTTCCATACAGACTCTGAACTTTGGTATCTCCATACATATTGAGTGAAACCCCATATGTTTTTTACTCAAAATTCTACCAATATTAAGGAAATGTTTAGCAAAGTTTTAGACAAGCTTAATGTATGAACATAAATCATCTATTTGTTAATATCTTAATTAACTTTATGAGTTGACATACTAAATAGATATTTAAGATGCCAGGAGGAAGGATCTTACTCAATTTGAAAAATTGTATTACAGCAACCTGTAGAATAATGTTAAAAAATATTATTCTCAAATATTTGACCTTCCAAACTACTGATACCATGTAGAGTGAATTCATTCATTTACTCAGTATTTAAAAAAAATTTTCTTTTTAATTTATTTTTCTTTTTTGACAGAGAGGGAGAGAGAGAGAGAGAGAGACAGAGAGAGAACTGTACTGGGTGAGCTCCAAGTTCAGCATATGGTTTCGCACAGGCCGGGGCCGGGGCCGGGGCCGGGGCCAGGATTCGATCCCCGGTCCCAGGCGCTGCAAAGTGAGCGCTCAACCCACTGAGCCATCCTGGCCTCCCCAGTATTTAAATTTTGTTGTTGGTAACTTGTGACCTTCTATCCACAAAATGCTTGTCTCTGAATGAACTCTGTTTAACCTGTTTGAGTGGACATTTTTTGACTGCAGTTAAAGATCTTTTTTACCTACATGATAATAAGCACAATTTGTTAAAAAAAAAAATATATATATATATATATATATATATAAAGTACAGTATTTTGTATTTTTACCTTCTAATCTTTAAAAGATCTGGGCTCCTTTATTACAAAAATTCTTTTTTTTTTTTTTAAACTTTTTTTTTAATATATATATTTTTTATTTATTTATTTTGACAGAAGAGAGAGAGAGGGAGAGAGATACAGAGACAGAGAGAGAACTGAACTAGGGGAGCTCCCAGTTCAGCATATGGTTCCGCACGGGCCGGGGCCAGGATTCGATCCTCGGTCCCCGGCGCTGCAAAGTGAGTGCCTAACCCACTGAGCCATCCCGGCTTCCCCACAAAAATTCTTTAAGAGCTATTTTATGAAAGAAAAAATTTTAATTAACATTACTCAATCAGCAGTGTTAGAAATTTTCAGATATTTGTACCTTTATAACTAAAAAAAGAAACTGAGCACTCTAAATAAATATCACACTTAAATATTCTGCTGTAAAATACACTATATTAAGAGGAGCCTTTTTTAAACACAATGTAGACTGAATTTAAATATAAACTGAAGTCAAAGTAATGTTTATAATATTCAGAGAACAATTCTTAAATACTCTGATTTCAATAGAAAGGGTACAAACAGTATTTCAAGTATTCAAAGAAATTCCTATTTCTTTTTAAAGGTTCGTAATATCATATTGCTTTATATAAGGAACTAAACAATAAAAATAAGCTTTTGGAAGAAAATCATAAGAGTACTTTAAAGTATATCGCCACACAAATCGCAAGCTGCCAAGTGTCTGCCCTAACAAACACTCAAATATGCTACTTGAGACATAAGATATGCTCTTATTCATTGCCAAAACACCTAACCTGTATCTTTCATGTAATAATCTAAAAATTGGTCATATCAAAGAAAACCTATCAGACTTCTGGTCTGCGTTTCTATCTCCATTACTAATATAGATCCATTATGTGAGTCTTATCATTACATGAATGAGGGAGGGAGGGAACACAAAATCTATTAAAAAATTTTTGTGGCTAACCTATTCTTCCAAAAAATAGAACGGGAGGAAGATGAGGTGAGTCCCTATATGAAACTTCTAAGATTCAGGAATGATTGTTTTAAGAGTTAATATTTTCATTTATAGGTATGCTTCATTTTAAAAGGCAAATTATTTTGTTTTAGAATCTTATTTTCTGGATATACATTAGATGAGGGGAGGAAATAACCAAGCATCAAAGATGAACAACACCCATACTTAAGAGTCTTGCATAAGAATGGTAGCTTTAAGGACTAAAAGAAGTCAGTATTAACATGGAGCCAGGAGCCAGTGCTCTAGTAAATATAAATGCAAAGATAACAGTACTGGGATTTTCCATTCCTTTTTAACTTCTATGTTGACATTAACAGAACCCCTATAGTTTCAAAGCCATCTTTCATTATTCCTCCACGCAGACTTTAGTTATGATGATACATTGTGAATCAAACAAAGAGTAAAATCATAGTATTATAAGCAACCACTTAGTGAAAAAAGTTAACTGGCCAATTTGGTGCATATTATTACCTGACTAAAGTTGTTATTCTAAATTCAATGCTTAACAGTATCTTCCTAGGTTTTAAGTGTATTTATAAAAATTTAATGGGAATGCTGGGATGGCTCAGTGGATTGAGCACTTGCCTTGCAACTCCAGGATCCAAGGTTCAAGTCCTGGTCCTGGCCAGTGCGGACCCATATGCTGCACTGGGGTGTGCTTCTCATGTGGGAGGCCCCCAATTTAGTTCTTGCTGGGGCAAGCTTCCCATGTGGGAAGCCCCCAGTTTGGCCCCCAGCTTGTGAGGGCATGCCTCCCATGAGTCCCCTGGTTCCCGTCCTGTGTGGAATGAAACTATGTTGAAAAAAAAACTGATGACACAACTATGGAGACTGCTCTGGACCCTCCCCCTTCACTCTATCTCTCTCTGTCTCTATCTCTGTCTCTCTCTTTCAAAACAACAAATTAAATCTTTAAAACAATAAAAATAAAAATTTAGTGCAAAAAATTTTAGCAACGTGTTTTTTCATAATCTTATAAACACCAACATGACAGAATTATTCTTTTAGAAATTTTATTATAAATTAAATCGGACTCTTTAGAAAGCTTTTTCTATGAATTATTCAAAGTTTTAAAAACAACAGATTTTTCATATCAACTTTGTTTTTCTTCATAGTCTTATTGTATGGATTAGCACAGAGCACGATAATACAAATGTCCTATTCCAAAATTCTAAGCACCAAATGTTGAAGTCCAGGAAGTGTTCATTCAGATGGCCTTCATAAGATTTAGTTGTATAAAGAATTACTATCAAATACACAGGTTATAAAACAAAGCTCTTTTAAATGCCTTTAAAAATGTTCAGAACCAGTACAATGATTTTTACATAACTTTTGAGTTTAGGGGTTTCTGAGACAACATCAGAGAAATTTCAAATGGAAATTTAATTCTTTTAGAATAAAGACACTAGCTCTCTATTTAATTTTCATAGAAATATACTGTCTCTCTGAACAAGGCCATATATATTAAATACTAGTGATTTAATTTGGGTAATATTGACCAGATTTATTTTTACTTAAAAATAAAGAACATCTGGATCTGAGACAAACAATGTATCTCTCAGTAAATCAGAATCTAGTAAAAAAAATAAAAATAAAAAGTAAAAGAGAGGTAGAGACAGAGAAGGAAAAGGAAGGAAGGGAGGGGGGAAGGAAGGAAGGAAGGAAGGAAGGAAGGAAGGAAGGAAGGAAGGAAGGAAGGAAAGGAAAGAAGGGGCAAAGGAGGATCAGTAATCATTTTTAAGTGGTATTCAAGGGGCAAAAAAAGAAGAAAAAACTACAACATCCAAATGAGAACATTTTAGGAAAGGTAAAGTCTGGAATAAATAATTCTCAGATTCAAATACTGAAGTATTAACATATAAAAAAAATTATGACAATTAACAGATAAAAAGCCTCTAGTACAATTAATGCTTTTAACACATACACACACATGCCCCTCACATTCACACATTTATACTAAAATCAGTTTGGGGAGAGGTATTAAAAAGACAATCTATTCACTTTGTATTCTTTAAGAAAACACATATACTTATCCAAATTTTTAAGTAAATGGAAATTCATAATTATGAGTATATCAAATTGTCCATTTCAAAGTTGACTAACACTCAAAACAAATTTGAGGATGGATTCAGATTCAAGTAGAATCACATTTATTTCATTTTCAAGTTACACATTTTTTATCCCACATGCACCAAACCTATTAGAAATGTGTCAGCCCCAAATTTAAAACCCCTCAAACAGCAAGTAAGGTAGATGCCTCAGAGATCCTTTCAACCAGATGAGTTGCCAGTGAAAACTCATCACATTTTAAAATAACGCAACATTTTGGTTAACCTTCAGCTTTCTGATGTCACAATACATGTGGCATTCAATGACAAGTGTTATTTCCTTCTGCCCAGACTTAGGGGAGCAAGAACAAGCAGGCTTTTGAATCAGTGCTGCACTTGAAGTATTTGCTTGCTTGGGAGATTTATACTGCCTGTAGTTTGGCTCTCTCATAACGTAATTCCTGGGCTATAAGCTTCTACAAACTGACAGAAATAACAGGAGATATGAAAAATGCAACAATACTAAAAACAGATGTTGGGGTAAAATTCCAGGACCATTTATTTGCTCATTTTCCCTTTTAATGTACAATTTCCATACTGAAAACATAGGGCTTATTTTTTTTTTTCCACTCCTAAAATACCTAGAACCATGAAACACTGAGAAGAGATGAAGCAGATAATTTATGGAATAGGAACTTCAGAGAAGTAAAGAGAAGCTGAGAAGAGGGTAGGTTGAAAGAAAAAAATGCACCTAAATCTGCACTATCTTTTTCAGTAATCCTACATCATCGTATTTCTTACTCTTAGGAAAAACAGTAAGAAATACTCTTTTAATAACTCCAAATAGACAAGTTAAGGGTCTGGTAATAACTCCAAACAGACCAGTTAAGGGTCAGAGTTACTATGATTTCTGGATAAGCAAGAAACTCAGAGGAAGAACAATTAATTAGTCTCAGGCACAGCAGCTTTTGTGCCCAAGAATGTGGTGGATTTTCCCCCCTAACATTTACCAAGAGATATTTTACCCACCTCCTGGCTTTGGAGAAAGGAAAGAGTTACATTTACAATTACATTTGTAAAATACCTAAATTCAAAATTCAAAAAGAATTAGTTCTTTTCTTAAAGAGTGAGTCATGGGTTTACTATGAGCAACTCCCAACACACCTTCCTTCAAATGATTCAGTTCAATATTCCTACTATGAATTACTTATTTGTTTGATTCCTAGGAAATGATGATCTAAAAGCAATGACAAGGTAATATGACCTCTTGTTCTACCACCAACACCTGCTTTAATAGTCAAAAATAAATAGCAAGATTTGGTTACTCTGCATTCTTATTAACAAACTTACATGATTTCCTGTTGGACACTTTCAGGGGCTGAACTAGTATTTCTGGTCGTCTCAGAGCCAATCTCCTGGGGGAAAAGAAGGTCAATATACCTATCAACTTTCAGCACAGATCCAAGGTTAATATAACACAAAAAATAATTAAGTCTTAAGGGAAAAAAATGGAAAGTTAGGGGCAAATGAACATGATGCAATCTATTCAAATTAAGAAATAAGTCCTCTACTTTCAAATTTTTATAAATTATCCCCACTCCAAAATCACTCTTCCTTTCCTTCTTTCACATCAATACAGTTTTAGACATTAATGTGTTATTTTCCATTTGCTTCATAACAAAAGCTGAATATGACCTGGTGCTGTCAAATTATTTTTGGCCATTAGTCATACCTAGTTAGACAAAACAGAGATCCAAACCTGAGGGATAAAGGATTCTAAGGCGAGGTTCTAGCGCTGGTTTTATCACAACTATGCTGGAGTGATATTTTGCAGAGAACAAAAGGTCAGATGAAGAAAGGCCATCATTACTTGCCAGCAGCTCACCTTTCCTGGAAGTGCTTTGAAGGAATCAATCCTGCCCTGGGATTGGCATCACCTTCATGCTTCGCTTGCCACCATGTTGCATCATCTTGGCTCATAATCTGAAGAATATCTCCCCTTTTGAAAGAAAGCCCAGCTTCCTTACATGGAATTGCTTTATCCTCGTTAGGGTCATAATCAAAGAGGGCTTTGATAAACAGCTGGAAGAAAGTTTTGTTTAAGATGAATAGTTTTTAAAAATGTGAAATGGCCAACATTCCTCTAACTCTGATTTAAAAATAATTAAAAAAAAATAGAATATTAAAATAAACTTGTTATGACAAAGAAGATGTGTATGAGGTGAAAAAACACTAGCTCCCCTTACAAAAAAATGTTTTTAAATAATGATTACCTTGCCTTCTTTAGATGGTGTCTCCTCTTTGATGCTGGGTATGATCTTAAATGTAATTGCTCCCTGAGACTGAGCCTGGTATCAGAGGAAAGAAAGAGTTATAAGAAAACTTCTAGAGCCAATGAGAAAAAAGAAAAAATAAGTTAGGAAATTAAATGCATCTGAAAATTTACAAGCTTGGGGTTTCTACTCTTAGATCAAACTGAGGAAACTATTTTTGTAGAAATTCCTATAACATGAGAAAGCACTAAAGTTTGTCAAATAAGTTAAAAGACAAACCACTAAATCCACTCTTACCTCCTGTGCACTTTTAAAATGCCAATGAATATATTACCATCCATGTCAAGTTAGTTCAAAATAGAAACACAGAATATGCACAGTGCCTTAGACAATAATAAATGTTGAGAACAGATAATGTGCAAAGTTGAGACTATTGCATTTAAGTATCAGCATCCATGTTATTAGAAAAATAACTATACTGTCAGTAATAAGTATATAAATATATAATTTATTTAGTTGCAATGCTCATCAGAAAAAATAATACAGAACATTCATCTCTATTATATCTGGTTAGTGAGCAAAACAACAAATGTAATATATTAATAAATAAAAGGATTAAATATCTATTCTAATTTAATTAAAACAAGCAGTAATACCTATAATTCTTTGCTGACTATCTCAGGTAAGTGTACGTCTTCCTCTAATACACTCTCATGTCATTCTCTCTCTTTTTTTAGTATTTATCATAACAATGTCTAAATAATTATTTATATAACTATTTCTAAATATCTGTTACCCTACTAATTGTAAGCTCCATGAAATCAATAAGTATTTGGCACATATTTAAGAGAAATAAAGGAGGGGGTAAAACAGAGAAGTAGATAGAGAGGGAAGGAAAGGAAAGAGGAGTGAAAGAAGAACCAGTAGATCGCTGAGGCTCACTATCAGTGGTGTGCTGATAAACCAAGACTACTTTATAAAAGCAAACAAAGGCCCTGATTTGTACTGTTTGCCTATTTCCACAGTATAAATACTCCCACCATAGCCAATTTCAATTTACCGGTGTGAAGTCATTGAAAACCAACCTGGAAGGAGTTCACAGAATCAGCACTTGCAAGCACAGGAGGAGATTCAATTAAAATGGGATTTTAATAGTATAAATATCAGAATTTTAAAAAGAAATTATTCCAAAATGGCCATATCATTGCTATTGTTTATTATAAAAGTAATTCACAAATCATATTAAGAATTCATATAATATTAAATTGGACAGGTAGAGAGAAAACAAGTCTTCTCTATAACCCCTTCCCATTCTGTGTGTGTGTGTGTGTGTGTGTGTGTGTGTGTGTGGTAATGTATGTAAAGCCCTTAGAATAGTGTCATTAAGAACTCAATCAATATAAGTAAGCAATTATTACTATTAAGTCAGACACACACATCTATCAGCCATTGTGATTGCGTCACAGTAATTCATCAGATGCATAAATGATTATTCAATCAATGCAACCTTCCTGATAGTTTCTAAATCTTTTTGTAAATATCTTATTTACACACATTTGCCAAATTAGTTCCTTAAGGTTAATTTCCAACATTTGAATTTCTTCATTAAGGGAAATGCAAATTTAAAATTTTGATAGTTTTGGATAGCCATTTCAAAAGGCTCTACTAATTTACCCCACTATTAAAAACATATAAACATATCTCATATCTATTCCCCTACAGTCTGGCTAACTTTAGGCAATATCAAGCTTTTAAATCCCTAGCAATCAAGTATTTTTCAGACATCACATTTTCTTTAGTAAATTCTATGCATATGCTTCACCAATTTTCCTGTAAATATTTTCTTATTAATCTTTATGAACTTTCCATACATTAAAGTATTAGCCTTCTAGCATATATACTGAAAATGTTTTCCTACAATTTTATTTCTCTTATGTTTTATGTATAGCATTGTTTTCTATATAGAAAGTTTTAAATTCTATAGTCACATCATTATCTTCTATTTGAGTTTCCCATTGCTAAAGTCCTTCTCTCCTTTTTTTTTTAATTATTAAATTTATTGGGGTGACACTGGTTGATAACAATTACATAGTTTCCAGGTGCACAATTCTACATTACATCATCTATGCATTGCATTATTTGCTCACCACCCAGAATCAGCTCCCTCCATCACCATATATCTGGTTCCCACTCCCACCCCCCTACTTTCCCTCCCCCCTCCCCCCCACTCTCAGTTAACCACCAAACTATTGACTGTGTCCACATGTTTTTGTTTCTTTGTTACTTTCAGTTCCATAATCCTTCTCTACTTGTAATTTTTTTAAAAACTTAAATATACAATTTGTTGGGATTTATTTTTTTGTGTGGTATAAAATATGGACTGCCTTTATATTTTTCTAACTGAATCAACAATTAATCCAATACCATTTACAAAATGATTTCATTGTTTTCTCACTAATATAAAATGTCATCATAATTATATACTAAATTTTCATATATAAACTGAGGCATACTTTGAAATACCAAACTTAAATCTCTTATATTTCTGAAGGTTTATAATATGTTTTCATACATAACAGGAAACATCTCTTTTCATTTTATCCTTGCAAATGAATATGAGAATTAATATTATTGAAATCTAACATAATTTCATTGTTTTAGATTTCATACATCTAAATTTGTTTTACTATGTTATATTCCTAGAAAGAATAGCATATAGTCTATCTAAGCTAATGTGAGAAAGAGAAAGAGGAATGCTCATCACCACCAACAGAGTAGATAGCATCTATTAACTACCTAATTTGGGACAGGCCCTGTAATAAATTCTTTACGTACATTAGCTCATTTCATTCCCAAAACACTCCAGTGAGATATTACCTTTTCTTATTCTCATTTGGTAAATAAAACACTGAAGCAAAAGAAAGGTTAAGGTATTTTCCAAAGACAAGGGGACCTCTAAATCCAAATCCTGCATTCATAACCACATCTGAAATAAAGTCATTCAGTTTCATTTTTAATGAAATTTTCAAATAATATTCAGCTCACCAAAATCTGAATTATTTCCTCAGGCCTTTTGTGCTCAACTGGTATCCCATTCACTTCTCTAAGTTCATCACCAACATGAATAAGACCTAAGAAATAACAAATTTGGTAAATTAGCAGTGTTACCTACAAAAGTAACTAATTTGCAATTGTGCTCACAAAGAATTGTTTGATTCCCTTAATACATTTGAGGATTGGAAAAGAAACATTCATGCTTCTCAGTCTCAGGTTCTGTGTCTCTCTGTAGCAATGAATCAATAACTTCAACACAAGAATGCTAGCAAAGAAATGACAACAGCATCTTGCTCTGTGTCTAGAAATGCACATTATTTCCATCTTATAAAATAATTCTTATTTTTTTTAAGTTGGCATGTTTTTAGTAGTACCTTTTAAATCAGAAACACTGAAACAAGTCTTAATATATTGTATTTCTCTGTGTATAAGACAATATTTTTTTCTAAAATTGATAGACCAAAAATTGGGGGTCACCTTAAACACAGAAGTAACAGGCTGACAGGGTTTCTTAATGTTGGGTTAGAAAAGTAGGGGTCATCTTATACATGGGGGCATCTTAAACAAGGAAAAATACAGTAACTTTGGAAGCCCATGTAAACTAAGACAATGGAGAGAGACTTCTCATTTAAATAGGTTCCCATATTTCAACACAAAGAAAAATATTTTATTTCTAATTTTGCTGTATTATACCAGAAGATTATCATCATCTTAGTTATATATTGGAAATATACATAAGGCACAACACAACTGGTCTATATTCACTTCACATTTAAAACTCTTACCGCTTCTGTCTGCAGCCCCTCCTCTCATGATTCTGGCCACAGTGACAGCCCCAGACTGCTCATCTTTCTTAATGGTGGCTCCCTTTTAAGAAAAACAAAAATATTTGTGGGTAAAAGCATGCACTGGTGGTATGAGGAAGGAGGCAGGAATAAAGACAGTCATCTGGAAAAAGTGAGAAAAACAACTACAAAAACTTAAAGGAATGAGGCAGGAGAACTAAACACCATGCCATGTGCCTTAAAAATGCGCATTACTAGGCACAGAATTTTCTACCATGAGGTGTCATTAAAAAAATATGGTGAATATTTAAATTAAAAAAAATTTATTACAGTAAAAGGGGCACTTCCATTACTCCCACTCAAAATGCTCACCCCCTCCCCCGCCTCCCTCACCCCTCCAGCTTTGGACACACTTATCCCATCATTCTTACCACTTTCAGAAGCAGTTCAGGAAGTTTTCTTCCATGAGTGTCTTTAGTTGCACTGTCATGGCTGCCTCAGACTCCTGAATCGATTCACAACATTTACCTTTCATGGTCATTTTGACTTTGAAGAACAGCCAGAAGTCACACAGTGCCAGATCTGGTGAATAACGTGGATGAGGACACACCATAATGTTTTTATTGGACAGAAATTGCCCTACAAGAAGTTATGTGTGATCTGAATCAATTTAGGATATCAAGGCAGTCATGAAAGTGCAACCAAAGACACTCATGAAAGACGACTTCCAGAACTGCTTAAGAAAGTGGCAAGAATGATGGGATAAGTGTGTTTGAAGCATGGGGGAGTATTTTGAGAGGGATTAATAGCAATGTGTTTTTTACTATAATAAATACTTAAAAACATAAACATTCAACATATTTTTTATCACATTTCATCTAAGTTTTTACACAGGGCATCTAAGTTTTCAGCAAAATTCAAAGGTTTTTAAGTCTTTAATTTGTTCAACACTGTGGAAAGTACAAATATCTTGTTTCCACTATAATGCCTTGTATTTAATCCTATTTGTTTTTATCCTTTTAAAGAATTTCATCCTTTCGTTTTATGTTTAAAATACCCCACAGAGAAAGTAGACCAGATTCTGAGAGCAAGATGGCGGCATGAGAGGAGAACCCAGACACCTACCTGGGAAGGGACTTATGAACAAAAAGGAACCCACAGGGGAAACCCTGAGAAGCACCCTCAACTGAGAGAACCACAGAACGCAGAACAACACACAAAGGATAGAGGAAAAAGGGGAGAGCGGGAGAGGGAGGGAGAAGGAGCAGTTTGGGGACAGGAACGGAGCGCGGAGCACGGCCCGGGGCTGGCAAAAACAAAGGGGGATTGGGGGACTACAGCCAAAGTGGAGCTAGACCCAGGGCGGGCTGGAAGCCGAGACCTAGGGAGTGTGGAATCCCCACAAGACTGTGGATAATTTAACACCCGAACTCAAGGGACAGCACGCAGTGCCCTAATCAGATCACAGAGCCTAAAGTGGGGCAGAGACTGTGGAGCAGGGCTGCTGCACTTCCCGGCGGGCGGGGTGAGAGCAGAGCACCAGCCCGCAGCAGCTCGGCACCCCTGATTCACAGAGGAGACACAGCTGAGCTCCTAAGGTTGTCTGTGAGGGAGCATCTTTTGAAGACAGGGCTCTTGGAGTGAGGGCAGCGGCTCAGTGGACACTGAGGGAGCACGCTGGGCAACAATAGACGTGCTTAGAGTGCATCCCGGGCCTGCAGAGCAGCCGCAGCCAAGCCTCTGCCAAGCCCCACCTGCCTGCACCACAGCTAAGCGGCGCCCGGGCAGGCAGGCCCACAGACGGCAGGCAGGCACACAGAGACAGTGAAAAAGCAGCCCGGCCAGAGGGGAAGAAAAGCCCCGAGCTGCTCACCCAGCCCCCACTACTGCTGAGCTGCCGGCAGGCAGGCTCACAGAGGCACTGAAAAGGCGGCCCGGAGCAGCTCGCCCGGCCTCTGCTCTGAACCACCAGCCTCCCTGCAAACAGAGGAATCTGCTATTGTGTCTCAGGCCCGCCCTAGCTCCTACTCACACGCCCCCACCCCCGGAACCACACCTTAACTACCCTGCCTTCTAACAGCTAAAACTGCAACCTAAAAGAACAGCCCCAAGGCACAGAACTGACTGCTTCCC
>PVKE010018591.1:0-29356 GCA_004027555.1 Craseonycteris thonglongyai | reverse complement strand
TCAAAATATAAAAAGAGAACTATACAGCCGTTACATATGAATAATATATGAATATTATTCAATCTTAAAAATGGGAATCCCGGGGAAGCCAGGATGGCTCAGTGTGTTGAGCGCTCACTTTGCAGCTCTGGGGACCGAGGATTGAGTCCTGGCCCCGGCCCGTGCGGACCCATATGCTGAACTGGGGAGTTCCCCCAGTCCAGTTCTCGCTCTGTCTTCGTATCTCTCATCCTCTGTCAAAAAACAATAAAAATATAAAATAAAAATAAAACAAGCAAGTGGTAACATTTCAGATGCTACATCCCAAGGGGAAAAAAAAAATGGGAATCCTGTTATTAGTGACAGCATGGATAAACCTGGAGGACATTAAGCTAAGTGAAATAAGTCAGACACAGGAAGACAAATACTGCATGATCTCACTTACATGTAGAAACTAAGAAGTGGAACTCATAGTAAGACAGAGTAAACAATGGCTAGCGGGGGCAGGTGGGAAGGAATAAGGAGATGTTGGTCAAAGGGCAGAAACTTTCAGTTAAAAGATGACTAGGCTCTGGAGACAAAATAAATAAAATAAATAAATAAATAAATAAATAAATAAATAACTCTTTGATTCCATACTCTTCCAATGACCAAGGGGAGAGTTCTACAACTTGTCACACAAAGAAAATGCTAGCAATGACAATTTCTTTACATAACACAACTAAAACCATCTCTAAGTTGAATAAAATAGTGATGCATGGGAAAAACACTCAGTGGCTGTTATAGGTAAGATAATGGCACACCTCCCACTGTCAGAGATGTCCATATTCTGATTCCTAGAATCTGTGAATATGTCACCTTACATGGCAAAGGGGAATTGAGGTTGAAGGTGGAATTAAAATTGCTAATCATCTCACCTTAAATAAGGAGATTATTCTGGCTTATCCAGATGGGCCCAATGTAATCAAAGAGTTCTAAAAAGGTAAGGGAGAGGGGATGCCAGAATAGCTCAGCAGGTTGAACACTTACCTTGCAACCACAAGACCTAGGGATCAAATCCCGGCCCGGCCCATGCAAACCCATATGCTGAAGTGCGGTGCAACTGGCAACTGCCAAGATGACTCATCATTAAAGGTCTCACTTCCCATGTGGGAGGCCCCCAGTTCAGTTCCCACCCTGCACGGCCCCACATCCACCTGTGTGGAATGTAGCCCTGTCACAACTAATGATGTACAACTGTGGAATTTGCTCTGGGCCCCTTCCTTTTCTCTCTCTCTTTCTTGCTCACCTGTTCTCAAACAATAAAATAAATCCTTAAAAAAAGAAGAAGAAGAAGAGGGAGGTAAAAGATGAGTTCTGAGTGTTAGGATATGAGAAGGAGTCAATCTCGTTGCGGATGGACTAAAGCCCGTTACGTGTGATGAATAGGAGCTGCCCGCCATTGGACGTGGAGGAAGGGAACAACCTCCAGAAAGGAAGGCAGTCCTGCTGATGTCCCGATTTTATCCCACTGAAAGCCATGTCAGACTTCTGCCCTACTGAACAGTCAGCTATTACATTTGTTTTACTTGAAGCCACTAAATCCGTGGAAGTTTGTTATAGCAGGCATAGGAATCTGACACCATCATTGCAAGGGGGAGGGGGGAGTTGAAGGATCATTCCCAGTGAAAGGTGGGAACTACAGAAATTCTGTGGCTCTCAGCCAGGAGGACATAGACGGGCCCAGAACACTGCCTTGGAAAAGGGTGTCAAAGACATTGCTTGTCATGCAGTTGTTCTGTCCATGATGCAGATTTCTGGTAAAGTCTGAGTGGAGAAATCTGACTGTGCAGGTTTCCCCTGTGCTGCGCGTTGTGAGGGAGGGAAGCCCTCACAAGGCTGCGTGGAATGATGCATCTCCCCAGTGGGGAAGGGAAGTAGTCTCTCAGGATGAAGGGTGGGGGAGATCAGTGCCTGGCACAACTAATAAGTGTAATAAAAGTGCCCCCCCCCATCCCACCCCAGAAATCAGCTAGGAGCTCACTCAGACCAGAGACGGCAACCAAACAGCAACAGAAAATACCGCATATGTATTTGTAAAATAAGTTTTGTGTTTGCTAGTTTTGTTTTATTATGTATTGAGTATTCAAAAACAATCCCTGTAAGAGAAAAACTAGAGAGAGGAGAGAGCAGGAGAAAGTGTGAGAATGAAACATCCAAACAAACAAAACACTTCAGAAAGGTTTCAGTCCTCCTTGGGTGTAATAAGGTCGATTTGTGGGTGATGTCCCATGGGCAGGCAGTGCGGTCGGCCGTTTAAACATCTCCCAACATGAATTTCTGTTTCAATGCAAAATTGTCAGCAAGAACCATTTGGACGCTCACACACCTCCTTGAATTTGCCCCTGGCTGCACAGAGAAGGGGGTTACTATAACTATTTCTTGGTCTTCCTGAATTTGTATTGAATTACATAGTGTAGGGAGAGTGTCTAGAAACAAAGTTGTGTGGATTTTTGTTGCTGTTGCTGTTATTTGGTATCATAAGCCAACACAAATCTGCTTTCATGCAAAATTTGGATTTTTGGCATTCTTGAAACATCTGGCATCCTTGGGTGCATCTAAGTAACAAAAGGCCAGAATTATGTAGCCCTGCCCCTTGGCTCTAGGGCATACACACCTTAGCTTATCCCAGTCTTTCTAACCCTTATTATCTCCTAATGCTGATGGTTCAGACCAATTTTTAAATTTAATTATCAGTCCTGTACTGCTGAATTTTCCAGAGCAGAAGAAACATCTTAGAGAAAGCCACCCCCTCACCTCTTTCTTTCTCCCTGTCCTTCCCTCCCCTCCTCCCTGTATTTTTCAAAAGTGGAACTGAAATCTCTGTCTAAAACATAACATACTTCATACAGGTTGTTAGAGAGGATACTTTTCTGGGGGGAAAAACACAATCCTACATATTTAATATGCAGACCATGTTCATGTCAGTATGTCTTCCATCCAGACGCTGCACTCACTCCTCAGCTCTCTGGCATTGGTCTTTGAGGTTGCAATCCTGCTCCAGAAACCACTGCATACACTCAGAGTACTTCTTGAGGGCTGAACACATATACTTGTCAAAAACATTAACGAGTGGAAGCCGGGATGGCTCAGCGGGAAGTGCTCGCTTTGCAGCCCTGGGGTCCAGGGATTGAACCCCGGCCCCAGCCTGTGCGGACCCATATGCTGAACTGGGGTGTGCTTCCCATGCGGGAGGCCCCCAGTTTGGTTCTTGCCCACCAGTTTGGCCCCTGGCTCAGGGAGGTGTGCTTCCCATGCAGGAGGCCCCCAGCCCAGTCCCTGCCCAGCGCAGACCCCAACCACCTGTATGGAACAAAACCATGTTGAAAACTGATGACGTGCAACTATGGAGACTGCTCCCCCTTCTCTCTGTCTCTCTCTGCTCCTGTCTCTGTCTGTCTCTGTCAAAAACAATAAAATAAATATTAAAAACAAAAATATTAACAAAATTTGATTTATATTCTAAGATACTTGCACGAGGGCTGTCCGGAAAGTATCCATATATGTATTACAAGGATATGCCCGAATTACCTTGGGCTGAAATTGGCCTGTTGCTGCTAGCAGGGACATCTGAGATTAGTATATGAGAGGATGAACCACTGACATGTCCTGTGACATGTGATAAATCACTCTTGGACATCCGTTTATTGTGGTGCTTCTTGTATTCTACGGTGGTGCTGTTTCCCCACCTGACCTCACTTCTAGATGATTAATTTCTTGGGGACAGAAATCATATCTTACTCTTCTCTATACATATATCCCAGAACTTGGCCCAAGTCTTGGCATTCAATAGGTATTCAGTAAATGATTGTGAAATAATTGGTTAAGATAGAGCTATCTTATCCTGTAACACTTTGGTATGGAAATTTGTTGTTACTTTTATTGCACATGTTTTGGAGTTATGTGTGCAACTTTGTTTCAGTAGTCTACTGAGCATTTCATTTTCAAAGCACAAAGGAGCTTTGTAAAGAGATGGCCCAC
Source organism: Craseonycteris thonglongyai (assembly GCA_004027555.1). NCBI lineage: Eukaryota > Metazoa > Chordata > Mammalia > Chiroptera > Craseonycteridae > Craseonycteris > Craseonycteris thonglongyai. The sequence goes on along the minus strand of PVKE010018591.1, from coordinate 25,357 downwards.
TCTTACTCCTGTATAAGAATCCAAATCATACATTAGTCATCGGCGACAGGGGCAGAAGGTAATATGATCAGTGCTTTGTACCACCCAAGTCCACGCCCCAGGGACCACCCAGGCCCAGCCCCCATGGACTAGTTTTGTGATTAGAACATCCTGATAAAAGGAGAGCAAAATCCAACCAGAATTACCTAGTTTTTGATGCCTGCATAGAATATTAAATGTAGCACTTTGCTCATTATAATGTAATTATAATAAATTTACATTGTGGGTTTGACCCACCTTGTGGGTTTTCCTGTATGCATTCTGGATAAGGGCATCCCCACACACACACAAAAACAATCATATGACATACACATATCAGTCAAATGACCTAAGTCTACATGTCACAATCACAGGGTTGGCTCAGGGCCAGGAATAAAACCCAAACCCCAAACCCATGAGGGCCTTTTGCCTCTCTTGGCTTGGGCCGTTTCTCTCTTGAAATGTATTTCGATAAAACTTTACACTGCTTTGCTTTGTTCTGCTGATCTGTAATTTTTTACTGCATCAGCAGAAAGAACTTAGTACGGTAACAGCATTAAAAGTATTTTTCTTATTTTACTGTTTTTATTAGTTCTTTGCAGGTGAATCTTGTATACTGCATACCGTGGACACCCTGTCATGTCTAGCTGTTTGCTTTTGAAACAAAAGTTAGAGTTACTATGAGCATAGCAGATGATCTTGTTCGATTAGCTGTTTTGCAGATGAGGAAATGAGATGGAAGGAAAGGAAGCAGCTTGCACAAGATCAATAGTGATGTTGGGAGGAAGTGGCGGGGCAGAGCTAAAGCGCATGCGCTCAGCCCCATTTCATTTCCCCTCTTGCTCTCCGTATCCTCTTCCGTATCCTCCTCTCCTCTCCCGGGCTTCACCAAGAAAATCTGCAGTCCTGATGCAAAGACCACCTAAGCACGGCAGGAGACATCCCACCTCCCACACAGACTATTCTTTCTTTGGCTGTGTTCTATTTTTTCTTCTCTACTCTTGGTGCGTCCCATTTTCTCTATAAGTAGTACTTACGTTTCTGCTCTTCTAAATGTCACGTGACTTTCCTTTATTTAGGTTGAGTGACAATGAAAACAAACAAAAATAAGTAAATTTGTTTTCAAAATTTGGTAGTTTTGAAATTTAGGTAAAAGCATTTATTTTCTGAAGGTATGGGTGCCAGGCATATATTTAAAAAATTTTTTCTTCCATCTACCTCATACATTTAGCAAGGATGATTGCTCAGTAAGTGCTAATCAGGTGGGTCATTAGTAATGTTATGTGGACAGTTATCTTTTAAGTTGAAGTCACCAATTTTGTGTGCTCCTGAGCTAATGGCCTCACCTTTAACCAGTCTTTTGAGAGTCACACAAAGGAAGCAGCCTAATGGAACCCTAAGCTGGGATGTATAGCGAACACTGAGGCTGAAGACAAAGTCTTGCCTGAAAGTGAGCTCACTCTTCCATCTTGCAGGAGGGACTTCACTTTTCAGGGCCTTGGTTTTTTCTCTATAAAATAAGAAAAATAGACTCTATCATCAAGACTTCTTCAAATTTTGTCAATGATTTTGTATGGTATCTGCAGCTATTGTAGCTTCCCTGCTAATTGTAACAGGGATAACTGTACTTTTGTTAAAAAAACACATTTCTATTAGTTTACAAAATACTTATTCTTTCCTTGGGGTGGGGGGAAAGCATAGCATATTCAAGGTAATTCATAATATACTCAGTGAGTTTCTTACATATCAGCTCTTCACAATGGGATTGGGTAGCTTAACTCTACCCCTTGGGTTACAGTTGCAGACAAGCCTGCCATTTATCTCCAAATCTTTATAAAATGTGGGGTAGTGGATATATTTCATGCATATGCAAAGACACACATGCACATACATGTGCATGTGCGAGTGCCTGCACACACATTACTAAGGGAAAGAAGCAGATGAAAACCTTGGATAGACAGCCTCAAGCACTCTTAGTACTAAATTAATGTCACGATTGTTCTTCCAAAGCCAGCTCCTACAATGAGGTCCTTTAAAGCTTAGGGACTTAAGCTCTCAAACTTTGTGTTGCTTTTGGCTTTTGCTTTGGTCATGATTTATTTCTCTCATAGTTCTCACTTATAAATCTTCTCCTTCATCCTGTGTTAGTGCTCTATTTGAGGATTCTGTTGAGTCCTCTCTGGACTAGGCAGCAATAAAGGTGGCCTGCCTATGATTTCTTGAAAGTCAAGGGCCATCATATCTTTTCTTGCTTTGTATGCCTGCTTCCTAGTAAGTGCACATAGTGATGCCTAAGAGATATCTAATAAACACAACTGTTTTCCCCTCCAGTCTCTCCCCACTTCAGTCTCTCCACTCTACTTCATCCAGATTGGTTCTTCGAAAACAAAGTTGAAATTTGCCTCACAAGTTGCATCCCTCACTCTGAACTTCCGAAGTACGAGCTACCTGTTAGCAGTAAGTAGTCCTGTAAAACACTGCTTTAGAATAGGTAGGGAAGTCTGAGTTCACCGAGAATAGGCATATCTCCAAATATATTTTCCAGTTGAAAATTTGGGGAAGTGTTGTTTTTCAAACAACAAAAAGTAAAGCAATCAGGGATGCCAGGATGACTCTGCAGGTTGAGCGCTCGCCTGGTCACTGTGAGGCCTGGGGATCAAATTTCAACCCTGGCCTGTGCAGACTCATATGCTGAGCTGAGGTGCAACTAGTAACCACTGAGATGGTGGTGATGGTTCTCGCCTCCCATGAAGGAGGCCCCTGGTTCAGTTCCTGCCCCTGCGCAGCCCCACATCAACCTGTGTGGAATGAAACTATGTCATAGCTAATGATACACAACTATGGAGACTGCTCTGGGTTCTCCCCTCCTCTCTTTCTCTCTCTCTCTCTCATTCTCACCTTCTCTCAAACAATAAAATAAATCTTTTTTAAAAAGTATAGCAATGAACAGTTACTTAAAATACAAGAGGACGGTCCACATTTCCACATCTATGACTACATTTCTACTCCTTCCCAACCCTTGAGGCCCTGACTTCTCAGGAAAAGATAAGAAGACATGTAGCCCATTTGATGTAGGGAAATAAGTTAGTTATTCCTGCTTGGATCTACATATCCAGGAGATCTGGGAAATTTTTTGACCCATTTTGAGTGTCTGGTTACTTCCTTGGGTAAAAGCTAGGAGTTGCACACACAGATACCTGTCTATGCAAGGGGCCTTACACCTGTGATCCAGGTGTGCATGCATAATGCAGGAAGATACATGATATTGCTGTATCATCTCTGATCCCTGTGTTTAAATTGTTACTTCAGAAGACTAGATGTTGAAAAGGAAAAGGAAAAGCCAGGGGTTGAGACAGAGCATCAAAGAACACAATCAAGCCTGAGGAACCAACAACTTTGAGGAACAGTGGGTTAGAAATGTCTTAGACTCATAGTAAACCTTTGAAAGAGACCTCCCCTGATGAATCCCTTCTGCTGAAGCCCCTACAGCTTTGGCATAGCTCTTATGCAGTCTCTTAGGATAACTACATTTTGTTGAAAGTGTACAGAAGAGTTTTGGAGAGCCAGATTTATTACGATAATATGCTATTTGTTGTTGTTGTTGTTGTTGTTGTTGTTATCTAGATCTAGAAACTGCTAGTAAACTTCCCTAATTAAATTGATCTTTAGATATGGAACAAAAAGGTTTCAAGCACTTGAAACACCATCAACTTCATTTCATCTAACAGAGTGGCTATTGAGAACTAATGACGTAGTTAGCTGCCAGGATCTCAGGCACTGCGTCTTCCGTGTTTGCTATGAGACCGCTTCTCAGGACATTGGTAATGGTGATTTTGCTCTGAGTACTGGATCCCCTTAAGGTCTCAGACACTCTATGCTCACCAAGGCTTCCACAAAGTTTTTGTTTTGTTACCTGGAAAAACATGACTCATAAAGAAAAGAGTGGTAAGGAGGAGGCCAGCAATCCTCATGCTTGAAGAGAGGAGAAAGCTTGGCTTCATTTCCAAGAGGCAAAGAATACTTCCGTCTGCGGCTCTCTAGCACTAGCGGAATGTCTTTGTCTGGATAATAAGTGCCCTTCTGTACCTCATTAGGAACGTTCAAGGGCAGAGAAGTTCTATGTATACACAGTGGACTTCTTAAAAGGACCGGAATCCTTGTTTTGTTGGACACTCAGTTCATTAAGAGGATGTGGGCACAGTTTTGACCAGGAAACCTTGTTAAACAGGAACATAAGCTACAAACATTTTGGCAATAGATGAAAGTCTATGAACAAAGAGCTATCTATATTAAGTTACAGTGAGTCAGACTGTATTGAGAAACCAGCCAGTTTAGATGGTGACTGGACTTTTGTTAGTGAAAACTTCTCAGGCGTTACTAGACCCCTTAATAATTCATTGCCTCCTCACTCCTGCTATGAACGCTCTGCTCACAGTATGGTGCTTACCATATGCTATTGTAGTTTGCTGAACATACATTTACATCTCCCACTAATGCGTGAGCTTCTTACCTGCTATAACCATGCTTTGCTCCTCAGAACTGAGGAGAGATTTGAATCATGTGGCCAGTACTCTCAAATCCTTCTCATAGAGTGCAAAAATGCAGGAAACTGAAATGCCACTGAATATGGATACAGCAGGTCTGGATTTAAATTCAAAATCTCTAGACCTGCTGCTAACTAGAGGTATGCACACAGGCAGGAGAACTGTCTTCCTTGAATCTCAATAGCACCTTTATAGGTCTTGCTCTGTTGGATGTAGGTCAGGGTCCTCTCAATCATGTACATAAAATGTTGTTTCAAAGTGCAGACACTTAAATCCACTCCAGGACATTTTAGTTTGGTAAGGTAGAGTAGAGCCTAGAAGTACGCATTTTTAAATCGTTTTGGTTTTTTTTTAAGATTTATTTTATTGTTTTTGACAGAGACAGAGAGAGACAGAGAGAAGGGGGAGGGCCCAGAGCAATCTCCATAGTTGTATGTCATCAGTTTTCAACATGTTTTCATTCCACACAGGTGGGCAGGTGCCAAGAAGGGCAAGAACTGGGTTGGGGGTCTCCTGCATGGAAGGCACACCCCCTCGAGCCAGGGTCCAAACCAGTGTGTCAGAACCAAACTCGGGGCCTCCCGCATGAGAAACACACGCCATTTCAGCATGTGGGTCCACACGGGCCGGGGGCTGGAATTCAATCCTCTGTCCCTGGGGCTGTAATGCGAGCACTTAAACTGCTGAGCCATCCAGCCTCCCCAAAGTTTGCATTTTTAACAAAATTCCCAGGTAGCTATTCTGAAATTTATTCTGGAATACTCATTGAAAAATATCTATTTATATCATCTCTAAACTTCTTTCTAACTCTAATATTAAAGTATTCTAAGTTCTTTATCTTAGAATAAATCCCACATTTGGCTTTTATAAATGACAGTACTGTGTGTGTATACATGTATGTGTGCACATGCAAGCACACACACATGCATGTGTGTTCACAGTACAGAGGGGTGAAACACACACCTTAATCCATGCAAAATCAGATTCTAGTTTTATAAAGTATGTTTAGGAATTGACCTGTGACTGACTAAATTGACAGAACAATCCCCCTAGAAGAAGGCTATAACAGTAATAGAGGTTAAGTGAAGCTACCAACTGTGTAGAGAGAAGTGAGGGAAATGTTTGAGGTACAAATTGTAGGGGCATAATAACATACATGGTCCGGCAGAAGTAATGCCCCTTTTTATGAGCTGGTAATCTATACCAAATCTTTTATTACAAGATCATAAGCATGTAATTCTATAACATAACAATATGACACTCAAGCCCACTATATGACATTTCAGGTGAAATGTTCAAATTGCTGTCCATCTGGTGTGAGACAAAGCAAGCCTTATGACATTACTTCTGCCAGACCCTACATATATATAAAGCAAGTGACCATATATGAATAATCCAATGTTTTTAACCTGATGGCTAAGTATATGGTAAGAACATTTATTAATATCTGGACTAGTAAGCCAACTGGTAGCCAGCTTCAAAATGACCCTTAATGATCTTCCATCCAGGTACTCACACCCTTGTGCGGTGTCCTGTACTGAAGGGGGCTGACTTGTGTAACCAATAGGATATTGCAGAAATGATGGAGTGTAGGTTCCGAGGCTAGGGGAGACATTATAGCTTTAGTCTTGTGTTACTGGAGCCCTCTGTGTGAAACCAGCTTACATTTCATGAAGATACTCAAGCAAGAGTATGGGGGTGTCCACATGGTGAGGAAGGAAGACCTCTTGTTAACAGTCATGTGAGTGAGCCATCTTGAAAGAAGACTCTGCAGGCCAAATCAAGCCAGAACTGGCAGACCCAGTCTTCTTGCCTTCCAGTATAGCACCAGCACTTCTGTGACACCCACAGAAACACAGAACATTGCCAGAGTCTCAGGTGAGCTTTGTAAGTTGTCCCTACACAGCTATTTCAGAAAATACTAGACCCCGAGGTCCTGAGGATAGAAAATTCTGCAAAGAATCAAGTGGGTAGGAACCTCTCTCCAGCCTTTCCAGTAAGGCAGGAACAAACTGACAAGTTTGAGCTACAAACTGACACATTTCCTGACATGTTCAAGTTTCTTCTGGAGGCAGGAAGCAGCTCAAGGCAGGGGAGGTTGGGGAGAGCATCTCTGTTCTAGCCTAACCTCTGCAAACATTTGGACGTACCCCCACAGGCCCAGACACCACTTGTCCTGGCCTTCAGGCTAAAGCAAGGGAATCTCCGCCCTACCAGAGCCACCACAAACTTTCTAAGTCAACTCTGAGGCCCAGGAACTGCTCTTGACTGCACGACATCAGTGAATAGCATCCAGGACCCTCCTGAGACTCAGGGAACTTTTCTGAAACACCTCGTGTGATGTGGGAGAGGACAGGCAGAACTACTGGTTCCTACTTGGAATGGCAGGAGAGGGTGTCCCAGGCCCTCCAGTCTTCCTCAAATTTTTATAGTCAGTTTTACAGTCAGGAAGCTGCCATTACTGACAAAGGATGCACACGGAGGGCATCCTATTATGCCTGAGTATAGGAAATGGTTTAAGTCTGAGCATAAAGGAAGGGCTTGATTTAGCTGTACTAAAAGACACAGGGAGAGTGACAGGCCAACTGAGCAAGAGCAGAATCTGCCTTCCAGAGACAGCGAGAAACCACTGCTACCGGTTCATGTTGCCCTCTGCTGGTCATGTAGCACATAGATTATGCCTTCCAACATCCAGGCAGAGATCTGGAATTTAGAAGACCTGAACATGAAGGGCCTGGAAAGATCAGGTGGTCAGGGCTGGGGAAATGCTGGGATTTAAAGTTCTTCGAAGACAGCGTTTCTGCCTGCAGTGTGGGAGGGATGAGGTTCTGGAATTCCTGCCTTCCATGCAAGGAGCCCTGCCCTACCAGCCATCTGGTGGAATTACTGAAAGCTGCCCTGTGACATGCAGGACCAGAGTCCTTCAGCCTTTGTTGAAGATTCCTCTCTTCCAGTGGTTTGTGCGCAAGTTGCCATGCTCAGCATGCCCTCCTGATAGTTGTTGATATTTCCCCCATGTTGCTCATGTTTGCAATCACGGAACCCATTTCATGATGCGGTCCTTGGACTCAGAGCCCAAATTAACCCCATATCAATGCCTCACGATTCACTCAGCATAATCTGAACTATAATCTCTGTCTCCTTAGTTTAACATTACTATAAATATTAAAATAATTAGTATTTATGTTATTTTGTGCATCATTACAATAGTCCCGGTTGTTATTCATCATTAATTTTTATTACCATTTCTTTTATATTGGATTATTTGTGGGGTGGTTAAACAACACTGAATAAATCTTCTCTGTTTACAAAGGCACTTTGATTTACTAAAGATGATGATAGACCTGCATATGCACAGCTGTTCCCATGTTTTCCTTTTACTGCCTGGATGTCCTCGTCTTGCCAGGGCCTCTGGGAAAATGTGGCAGTGCTCTGGAAGACCCAGAAACCACCTCTTCTGGCCTGCGAGTTCCAGTGAGGGTATACTTGGCCCATCAGAGTCACCACAAAATTTTCTAAGCCAACTTGGGGGTATAGGACCTGCTTCTGCAGTCATGGACAAAGAGGGAAGGCCATCCATGGTATTCCTGAGACACCTCTGTAGACAGGGAATGACTCAAAATGTCAGGGAGTCCAGTGGGAGGAAGCCCTTGATCTGCCTGAGCCGCTAAAAATTTTCAAGTTTCCTTGATGTACCAGCAATCTCTTGTTCCGGCCTTGGTGGCTCAGGGAGGGAGTCCTTGAACTGCCAGAGCCACCACCAAATTTTCTAATTTTACTCAGGGTTGTAGGAACTGCTCTTATTCTTCTGGAAAGCTTGGACAGGGTGTCTGCACAAACATGTGCCACCTTAGAATTTTCCACATCAGCTCAGAGCCCAGAAACTGCCGCGGTCAATACTTGAGGTGTAAGTGTGTCCAAGGTCTGCCCGAGTCTCTGGAAATATTCTAAGTACCTCCAGATGTCCTGGCAATGCTGGCACCACATGGGAAGGCATGGAAATGGTGACCCTCCAGCCGGAGCAAGTGCAGAATGTTCTGAATTGCTCAGAAGTTCATGACCCTCTCCTGTTGGCCCGTGTCACCCCCTGCTGTGTCCAGAGCAGCTGTTGATGACACTTTTCTAGAGCCCTGTGCTGAGATATGCAGAAGCAAGATGTTTGGACCTCCCGGGCTCTTGAGAAACAGCTGGCAGAAGGTCGTCCAGGCAGTGAAGGCGGAGGTAGTGCAGGGGCTCAGTGTGGGTATAGCAGAGGATTCTGCGTACTGACTGGGGGTCTGAAGTCCTGCATTCCTTGAATGAAACCTGGCTGCATCACAGCGGGGAGCAAATGCTGAAATTTGGTGAGTGTAGAATGATGGGAAAGCTTAGGACAAACGTCCTGCTATCTCTGTCCCTTAGGATACGCCTCCAGAATTTATGCAAGAGTTTTCAAGTTCACCCATTTCCTCCTCCCTGGTTTTCTATTCCCCTCAGCTGCTACTTTCTGTTTTCATTTCTTTTTCTTTGAGCAGACCTCAGATTCTGATTCTGAAATATCCCATGAAGACAGAAATTGGTACATTGTCATTCACATAGGGGAATCTATACTTTAATCTCCCATTACCTTAGGTTTATTTCTATTTTCAATAACCGTTATTAGGATGGCTATTATTTTGTTATTATTTTGATTAGTAGTATTCATCATTACTTTTTTAGTATTTTATTAGTAATTATTCACTTTATTTCTTACTATTTTTATTTTTATAGTTGATTTATACAACATTGAGGGCTTCCTATAGGACTTAGAAAAATCTGTGGTTGCTCAGGCAGGCAGGTGGACACACCTGTGCCTTACAGTTTAGTACAGAATTTCCAGGGACAAAGAGGGGACTTAGAATATTTCCAGAGGCAAGGCATTCTTAGGATGTCCTCCTTTATGTCTCAATTTTCAGTAGCGTTGGCTTTCTGGCTTTCATGTGAAATACTGAGGATGCTGGGGCAGGTGCTGACAGTTTAACCAGTCTTCCCAGAAAGCCAAGAATATCAGCCCCTGATATACTTAGAAAACAATGTCATGGCTCTGCAGGGCCAAGGACACTCTCCTTGTGCCTTCCAGGACAACACAAGTGTACGCTGTGTTCTCAGGGGACTTGCAAGATTTTCTAGAGGCTTAGGAGGGCTCAGGCCACCCTGTGAGGGGCTCCTCTCATAGCACAGGCAGGCACATGCCTCCACAGGGGCCTCAGAATGAGAAAGTGGACTTGTCTTACAAGAAGGGACCAAGTGGTACGTCTGGAGTCGGGGAGCATGAGTGTGTGTGTATGTCTTTGGGGGAACCCTCTGTCATGTTTGTCAATAAACTGAACACCATTTGTAAATAGAGAAACTCTATTCAATGCCGTATAACAATAAGAAAAAACATTCATAATAATAAATGGAATAATTAAAATAATAATGAATTATAAGAATAACAATGATGCTCATAATGGCATTAACACTAACACTACTACTAATGATAATAAAAAACCTAAGCGATCAGAGTACAAACTCCTTAAAGTAAATGACAAGGTACCAATATCAGACCTCTTGGGGTAGTTTAGATGCAGAGTCCTAGATTTGCACACACACAAAGTTCCATAAGGAAAATCAAGCAGCAGGATATAAAGAAAAGAAAACAAAAGAACAATAAAAAACAACTATGAACAGGACGTTGGTGAACTTGGGATGTGGTGTGACAACACACTTGAGGAGCTATAATAAAAAGACCCTGGACCAGAGCCAGGCTACAGCAGATACTCACCAGATTTTGGAAGTCTGTCACCTGGCTGATAGGACCCTGTATCATGCAAAGAAGGCAGGAGCCAGAGCTACAGCCATAAAGAAGAAGCCCAGCCTACTGTGTAGATTAGGCCCCCAGCGCTATCGGAGCCCTTACCTCCTGGCGCAGTTCAACCCCGGGAGCTCAGGAGCACAGTGAATGATGTCCCACAACACCCCTGGGTGGCGATATGGGAACTAAAAAGCCTGAACCCTGAGGGGCCCTGGAGACAAGATGGCAAAAAGGCAGTCAGTGGGTGAAGATGAATGCAGTGTTGAGGCCTTAGAGTTCCATGTAGAACAGAGGATGGGGGGACCCTCCATTCTTAGGGATCCTGCTTTCTGGCTGGACTGCTATGAGCTGTGGAGTGTCTTGTGGGGTGGCACTGCTGCCCAGAATTCTCCTCCAGGGAGAAGTTCACACACAAGTCCCCATGGTAATCCACACTTACTTGTGACTTCCTCTACTGCTTCTGGTATTTGCCTTCAGAGAACTCATTTCTGGGTGTAAGTCTAGAACTCTGACTTCAAACTTCCTAATGAGGAGCCATATTGGCACACTGTTGTACACTTACAGGAATCTGTGCCCTAATTTCCATCTTCTTAGGTTACTATTATTACAACTATTAAAATTATTACTAATTATGTCATTATCATTATTGCTGTATTATTCATTTTTATCTTATCATTCTTATGGTCAATTTTTGTAGTTGTTTCTTTCTCTGTTCCTGATTGGAGTGTGATTTAATGAAAATGATTAGGAGGGTTCTCCCACAGATGTAACACGCAACTGATCCTGGCTGTCACTGTATCACCTGATGCCCATCAGAAGGTTGAGCCTCTGGAGGAAGGAAAAACCTCAAGCTTGCAGGGAAGACTCGGGGGAAGTTATCCTGTACCTCCTTCAGCCTACTGAAATATTTAGAAGCATCCTTGTAATCCTAGCAACCCTATTCTCAGGCTTCCAAGTCATTCTAAGGGGGCTTGGACTATGTGTGGAAATGTCTGAAAACATAATGATCTAGTGATCTCATTCCTTACTTTCTGTTCATATTAACAGGGACATTTGCCCAGAAATACCTGTGGCTACATTTCTATTGGAAGGGAAGTGTTGGAACTATACAGATGAACAAACAAGAGAAAGGATTAAAAAAGAAAACCCCAGTGCACCTACACAAATAAATAGTAAACCTCAGTGAACCTGAATGAACCAGAGCTACATGTGTCAATGAGGGAGTTTTCAGGAACTATTATTTGGGTCTAAAGACAATGTACAGACTGAAACAAAGTATATTGACAAATGTACAAATGTTTTTACTCACATAAAATATATATTGTTAAAAGTTTACACGTGTATTATTATTTTTAAATACTTGGAGAAGGTAAACAACAATCAGTGAGTATCATTCTAAGAGATTAGATTAAAAGTGACTGGATCAAATATTAATTAGTTTATGTGAAAGTGAGTTAATCAGACACTTCCAAAAGGAAGAAACATATATGTAAGAATGTCTTTTAAATTATGATAAATATTCCCAAATTGTCCATCATGTAGAGAAAGTTAAAAATTATGTGACTTGAGTCTTGGAACACTTTCTTGATATGTAGGAGACTGCCGCCCTGGAAAACAGGGATGGCTTATGGTCAGCCTCGTGACAAGATTGTGAATACAGGCCTCAAGGAACTGTAGGGAAAAGGAATTAGAGAAAATCAAAAGCTAGGTGGCTTGAGTCTTTGAACACTGCTTGATACATAGGAGACCACCGCCCTAAAAACAGGGCAGGCTTAAGGTCAGCCTCGTGACAAGATAGTGTAAACAGGCCTCAAGGAACCTGAAAGAAGAAGGGTATCTAAATATGAAAGGATGGACAAGTACTTCCTGATTAGGGGACCAGGGTCTGAGAATGAAGGATTCATTCTCAGGGAATCTTAGCTGAAGCTGAGAGCATTCTAAGGGAACTTTGGCTGAAATTTAGATGGATGCTAAGAGGAGTTTTTGCAGAGGCAAGAACGGATGCTGGGGATTACATGCTGAAGCTTAAAGGGACTCTTAAACTCTCTAATTTTGTTTTTATGGGAACAGAATATACTCCTGTTCCTGTGTTTTCTTGATTGTATGTTTTGATGATTGTTATCATGTATGTATTCATATTAATGGAATATAAATAAAAAGCCAGCAGTGAGGAAAGTTCTTTGCAAGATTAAGCAGAGAGCTGGCCATCTGCTCAGCTTGATTTTTCAAGACATTCCTGGTGCCAGGGTCATCTCTGCATCTCCCAATTCACAACACCATCAAAACACTTTAGTTATCAAACTGTCTTCAAAACAGCATTAATCATGTATTAATACATTTCCTAGGAGAGTGTATGAAAGAGCTTGTTTCAAATAAATTAAGGAAACCATATCAAGAACCTACATAGTTTTTCAACTTTATAGAAAGCATACATCAAGTTCATATTATATTTTCTATTTTCCCAATCACCACTGAAGTTCACTGCTTTTCATTTTCACTAAAATGACCAATCATATTTCTTTTACTGTTAAATGTAATTTTTTATGGTCCATGCTTTTTTATTTGGTTGATTTCCATTTTCAATTTGAAAGGAAGTCCTGTTATACAATGTATGTGTGGCATTTTCTCATACATCACTCATGCAGTTAGATGATCACCCGCACAACAAAGAAATCTGTTCTGGAAGCTGTTTTCATAAGTCAGCCTCCAGTCAAAGAACCTGTCATGAGATCCCCCTGTCCAACAATGTCTCTCATGGAAAGACCAGAACTGCCCTTCTTCTCACCTTGTGGACAAAATAAAGTACAGGGAGTGTGTGTCACCGAATCCTCCCAGCCAGTATCCAAATACTTTAGCCAGGACTCTACCCTCATTGTCAAAGTTACAGGCAACAGAAGAGTCTTAGTGTTGGCTCCCATGATGTTTCCCAAGCTATCACCAAGTCACTTGGCCTTGGCCGTGTCCTCACTCCCTAGGCACAAGCTAAATATCCTTAAGTGAACTTGTGAGTACATCCCAGACCACATTCTGTTGCACATAATTTGGTCCAGGACTGAAAACTCACCATCAAGACACCAGGGAAAAGATCTGCCCAGATCCCTGTCCAGACTTGGCAGAACTCCTCAAATAAACTGAATCTCAGTTTCTTCCAGATCCCCAGAGGAGCACCTGATCTGGGGGCTCTTTGCACGTTCTTGCCTCCCTTCAGTAGAAATGGACTTAGTCCCAAGAATGCACCCCAAATGATTAACAGGGACATTTGCCCAGAAATACCCATTGCTACAAGATGCCACGTATTGACTTGTAGCCTCCCAGTTAAAGACCTTACCTGAAGACTGCCCAGGCCGGCACTGTGTTCTGTCCTCCACTGTCCAGCCATGTTCTAGGCCAGCACCTCCAAAGATCTTCCTCAGATCTGACAATAAATCGTAGAGCTCCCAGTTTATATTAGCTCCCTCATTCCAGCCTCCTGAGAAGCTCAATCTTCCGTGTCATTGTCCTCATATCTTTCTGAGGGACATTGTCCCTCTGTCTTTGCAATTATCCTCTGAGAGGCTCTTTTGGTCTCCTCCTCTGAGAAAGTGACTGGGAGTGATGGGGGAGACTCGGTCTTCGGCCTCATGTGTCCTAGAGGGACGTGCTGGACTGATGAGGATAAAGATGTAAGGGAGCAAGCGGTGTCTGGTGATCACACTTCCCTAGCTGTGGCGAACGTAAACACAGTGGCACTCCAGACAATCCTGAGCACAGGCACACAGAGATAGCTGCTTTTATGTAAAGGTAAGTTGTATTTAAACTAGAACTTACCAAATTGGTATTCAAACTTCATTTTGTAAGAAACTGAGCCCACACACTGAAGTACATTAAAATACAAGGTCAGGCAGAAGTAACACCCCTTTTTAAGTAACATAGTATGAACAGACCTGCTGTCTTGGTAACCTTAGTAACCTTTGTGTTCCGGGTTTGATGAAGTGAAATGGTCCACTGACTGACAAGGGAACAGTGAATGACAGTCATGAAACTATACTATCAAAACACTTGTTTGTTGTATAAAGAATTTGTAATAAAAGATTTGGTATAGATTACCAGCTCATAAAAGGGAGCCTTACTTCTCCCTGACCCTGGATAATGAAAATAAGAAGCTATGAAATTAATGTGTACTTTATATGTAAATGACTGAATTTGAGGAACATCTGTGTAATGAATTCCCTATGGTCTCTACAACTTTTAAGCATCTTGTCCTGAGATGAATAGTTTTAATACTGTATAAGTATTTTAGTAGAAACGACTTCAGGGAATATTCTCTGGCCTTGTAAATTTTGGTGATTATAGGTCACTGGAAATATGTTTTAAAAATTTTTTCTATGTTAATAAAGTTCTCTCAAATATGACATGTTCTTCAGGTATTTTGATTTCTAAACATTGCTGGTTTTTTCATATACTTTTGTTTACCCAGTTCTTTTCTTTTCTTTTTTTAAGATTTATTTTTATTGTTTTTGACAGAGAGAGACAGAGACAAAGAGAGACAGAGAGAAGAGGAAGAACCCAGAACAGTTTCCATAGTTGCACATCATTGGTTTTTCCACAGTTTCATTCCACAGGTGGGCGCGGGGCTGCACAGGGCAGGAAGTGGGCCAGGGTCTCCGTTGAGAACCGAACTGGGGGCACTCCCTAGTTCGGTATATGGGTCCGCATGTGACCGGGCTGGGATTTGATCTTCGGTCCCTGGGCCTGCAAAGTGAGTGTTTAATCCACTGAGCCATCCGGCCTACCCCACACCGTTTCTTTACTGGAGAATAAAGAGGAGCTTGGTTGGATCTGCAGCTTATTAGAAATAACAGAATCTCAAGCACAACCCAGCTTCACTGCATCGATATATGCATATCAGCAATGTCCCCAAGTGATTTGTACAGATATTCATCTAAAACACTGCATTTAGATTCTCAATTTCAGTCACATTGAAATCACCTGATGAGATTTAAAAAATACAGATATCTGAGTCATTCTCCCGGTTATACAAGTTTAGGGTGTCTTGTGTGAGTTCTTAGCATTGGGATTTTTTTTTTTAAGAATTATTTTATCGTTTGAGAGAAGGTGAGAGAGACAGACAGAGAGAGAGAGAGAGTGAGAGAGAGAGAGAGAGAGAGAGAGAGAGAGAGAGAGAGAGAGAGAGAGAGAGAGAGAGAGAGAGAGAGAAAGAAGGCGGAGGTCCCAGAGCAGTCTCCATAGTGGTACATTAATTGTGACATGGTTTGATTCCACACAGGTGGATGTGGGGCTGCACAGGGTGGGAGCTAAACTGGGGGCCTCCTGCAGGGGAGGCAAGAACCTTTACTGCTGAGTCATCCCAATGGTTACCAGTTTCACTGCAGTTCAGTGTATGGGTTTGCATGGGCAGGGCGGGAAACAAATCCCAGATCTTGTGATTGTGAGGTAAGCTCTCACACCGCTGAACTATCTCAGCATCCCCACAATGGGATGCTAAACACTCTCTAGATTAAATTCTAATTCTCTAATGAAGAAACTTCATTATGCATCCCATGTGCATCTAAGACAAATCACTTCAATCGACCTTTAGCCTCCCCAAGTACACATCATGTATAAATAAGAACACGCGTTTTGATAAAGGTGGGTTGGAGGCTGGATGGTTTACACAGGCAGAACTATGTCACTTAACTTCTGTGTAGAGAGGGAAAATGAAGAAAAACTAAATGGGGGGGGGGCGGGGAAGGGGGGATTCCAGTATCTGGATTCCTTGACCTCAAATAGCACGGTCCTGGCTCCTTAATCTGTGTCCAGCTCCCTACAGATCTGAAAGAAGTGAGGTGAGTTCGGGTTAAGTGATCTCGGCCCTGGAGACCTGGAGATGTGGCATGGACCCCATAGTTTTTACTGTAGGACTGCCTAAGAGAATGTTAACTTCCAGAATTTAGACCTATTTGAGTTCAAATGTTTAAAATAACAAACTTAAAAGTTGGAAAAACTTCTATTAGTCATGGAAAAACAAGAAAGGTTTTTGGAAGTAATCTTTGAGATATTTCTGCAGCATGAATAGTTGGGATTTTGTCTTGCCAAATTCCCTCTAGCTGCATCAACTTCAGAATTTACAAAGGAAATTTTAACTCACATATTTCACATTAAAATTTATTAAGGGTATAAATGAGGTAATTGAAAATGGAAAATCCAGTTTTACTACGCTTTTAAATGTTCATGTGAGAAAGAACATATTCCAATCAACTGTATCTGAAAATAATGAAAAATTGATTTACATATCTCCTTTGGTGCATACTTTTTACAAGCCTCATTACTTGACACAAAATATTCAGAATGAGAAAAGAAAATACAGATTAAAAGACCTTATTTTTCAATTAAAAATACTCTTTCAGATAACCCTGGGAATAAAGATAAGGAAAAATATGAAATTATAATATATTTACAAAATAATGACATTAAAGTTGTAGGATGTCATCATTTGTTTCAAACGTATTTGAATTTATAAATCTCAAGAAATGTGAAACAGAACAAATATCAAGGACAAAGGAATACATATATACATATAGGTACACAAAAGTAGTGATTTTGTTATTTAAAGCAATTACTCTGTTCTCCATCCTCACTGCCCAATCCCGGCCCCCTTAGGTGCCTGGAACTGAGCCGAGGGTAGTCTCTCCTCTCAGTGAGTAGCCGATAGATATGGAAATCATCTTCTTTGATTGTCGGTGAATTTGGTGTTCACGTTCTAGTTCCCACCGAACAAAAAAAAAGAAATCGGTGGGGTCACAGATGTTCCTGATCCGCCCACCGCCCACAGCGATTCACCCCACAGGTCATGCTCACAAAAAGGGTTTTTGATTTAAACCGGTTCAAGATGTTCGTAAGGTAACATTCTGCGTTCAATATAAGTGGCTTCAGAACTCAAAACTCTGACTTGAAAGTCTATGAATCGCTGAACTTGAAGCATGGTGCGAGCAGCCGGACCCACGAGATACCCACCATACTTCCGCGGAGGGCAAACCCGGAGACTTGGGAGCAGTCTCACGCCCGCCCCGGGACCTGGTAGAGGGCAGCTCGGCCCGCCCATCACAAGCCCCTCCTCTCAGACCCCGCCCCCCGAGGTCGCAGTTTCCTGCCGACCCGGAAGCAGATTTCCTATGTCGTGAGCTGAGTTTATAGATGCGAGTCTTAGTATTTCTACTTCATACTCGCACGTTGATACCCCTAGCGCCGCGTCCTCAACACTCGGGGTCCAGGGTCCTGGAGACGTTACAGAAGCTGCCTCCGCCAGCCCCAATCGCGGGGAGCCCCGCCTAGTCAGCAGTCACTCTGCTGCCGGGTCCGCAGCCGCGTCAGGTGCAGGTGAAAAAGCTCTGCGACTGGACCCCGCCCCGAACTTCCTGCCTTGGATCTTTTTCAGTTTCTGCTCCCACCCCGAGCCGTGTCTAGAGGTGGATTCACGGACCCTAGTGGGGTAGCGCCGGATCGTTCCGCCCCCCTCCTACTCTGGGCTCCTGTAGAACCCAGTCCTCTCCTGAGTTCTCCCCATCCTGGCGTCGTTCTGGGGATCGCTGCTCCTCACTCCCCTTCACAGTGGCAGCTCTGGGAGGCCCCTGAGCATCATGCTGGGGCGCTCACCCGCCCCTGTCCTCTGTCACCCGCTGTTCTGTCCCATACCCAACCCACTAGCCATGCTAGTCAAGGTTTGCTTATATCCCCGAAGTCCCACTGGGAAGTGTGCTTTTCCTGGGTCAGGGTATTCTATTCTATTCCTGTGAATGCAGGGATAAGGCGGTGATGAGGCAAAAGAAACCAAAGGGAAACCGGGGAGATATGGTGAGTCAGGGAAAGTGAGGGAGAAAAAGGGAGGGGAGGATAAAATTAAACAAAAAGATGGGTTCGGTAGACTTGGAAAGAAATAACAGTGAAAGAGAGTCACTTGGATTAAAGGCAGTGAGATAAATGAAAATACATAAAAAGAGAATCAGTACAGAGATGAAAGAGGACAGACTAGGAGGGTGTTTTGATCAAGATTAGCAGTGGGGGCGAAACAGTAGATCCCAAATTCATTAGAGTTTTGTTCTTAATTTCCAATTTATATTCCCTTTTAAGTGTATTGTGTCCAATTCAGATTATGAGGTCTCAGTGGTTCTTTCAGCCTTTATTATATATTGATGACATTCTTTGATCCTTAGCAAATAATTGTACACTAGTTCTTGGCTTAGTAAGGTTATTGATGATTTTTTTACATTAACAATCAAAACCTAGTTTAACTAATTAGTCTAATATTAACCTCTTTATCCCCTATGTCGGGGGTGGCGAACCTATGGCACGCGTGCCCAAAGTGGCACGCGGATCTGTGAATACCATTTAAAAAATTATTGTTTATGCTCTTATAGACATAAAAATAATCGATACCTCTATCTCACTCGATGGGTTGGCACGCGAGTCGAGCGAGTATACTCTTATTTCATAAACTTTGGCACTCAGTCGTCAAAAGGTTCGCCACCCCTGCCCTATGTGCTCTTTTAACTTAGTGGACTGTGAACTAAAATTACTCTTTGCCTTGTCTCAGAAAATGATCAAGTATGAGTTGACATGTCATGGAATTTAGTAGGAGGAAAGCTCATCTGTTCACAGTGAATAAATTGCTCAGAGCTATTTCCATTGCTGACCTTGTTTTCCAGTGCTACTAATTAGGTATTCTGACATAATTTTCAGTTTATTATGATGTTCTGGAAAAGAGGAATTAAATACTTAAGATCATTGTGATTAAAACCATGAAAAGAGGTTTGGCTCTTGCTCATTATATGAAATATGTTGTGTAATTTTTAAATGCAGGGGTACGAAGGGTAGACTCTGCCACTATCACGTTCAGGCCATGTCATTCCTGTGAGGACAATACTGGCCTCTTCTACTGACCCCTTGCCTGTCCCACAGTCAGAAGGCAGCTTGATCGGGGAGAGTCCAGACTTTTTAAACTAAGTGTGCATCCAAAGTATCTCTCCAATGAGGAGAGAGAAGGGGACACTGAATCTGTAAAGGGATCTCGGAGAAGGACTATTTGAGGGCTAAGGATCCAGGAATGGGAGAGAGACTGAGAAGCACAGGAGCAGGAGGAGGTTTGTTTGGTGAATACTTGACCTTATTAAACTTGTAATATTTTTAGGATGGATATAAAAATAACAATTTTGTAGAGCATCTCTGCAAGTGATATCTATGAAATGCTTAATGTCTGAAATACTATAAAAGATTAACAGTCATGATAGTTCTTTTTAAGTTCATAATATCTAATGAGTGCTAGAAACTTTATTAGACAATATTGATATTTTCTTTAGCAGCATACATTAGAAACAAATATATCTAGGTGCAGCAGAAATTCTCATTGAAATCCTAATTTTTGTCTAAAGGGTTAGTGATATATGAAAACATCAAATGTAAGAAAACTACATTTGAATTTAGTTTTGAAACTACTTGCTTGAATTTTTTTCAATTGCTGTATGGTTTTCAAAATGGCTGATTATTTGTGTACTGCAAATAATTGCTTGTTGTGAAAAGGGTGTTCTATAATATAATCATTCATTTTGATTTTCTCTGTAATCCACATTCATGTCGTATCAGCTAGCATCTTTTTTCTTTTAAAAATATTAAATGGATTTTATTTAGATATGTTAATTGTTTCAAAGTGCTGAAATACAAATGATCAAAAAATAATATATTAGTATATAAAAATACATCTGGAAAACAATCTGTCATTCAGAGATAATTCTTATATTGGCTCATTTAAATGTTTCTGTGTGTATTTGTGTGTCTTCCAGAGAATCTGGCCTCCTAGGAAGGTGGCCAGACTCAGGGACCATGCCCTTACACTCAGCACTCCGAAGTCCCACCTCCTCTGAACATTAAGACGATAGCACTTTCTCAGCCCTGACTGGCTTGCTGCACCTTCTGACTTCTGTTCCACCCTGCACCTTCAGGTATGTACTTCTGGCATCTTGCTCCTGAGCCTGAGGCTGTTGGTGGGAGACTAGGTGAGTCCCTCCTTTAGGTCTGTAGAGTGGCATGAGCAGTTCCCTGGTTCTGAGGCACAGTACTTAGAAAATACTGCAAAGGCTCCAGAGGGGCAGGGACCTCATCTCTAATGTTCCATGCCTGCTCCGTCTATTCCTGGGTGCCATGGGGGCCTAGGAAATTTTCCATTGAGCCTAGTGGCCATGGGTGCTTTCTTTGGGCATTGCATACAGGCACAAGTAGTTGCTCATCTCTGAGTAACATATAATATTTTCCAGAGGCTTAGGCAGTCCAAGATGTCCTTACCCAGTCTCCCCTGTCAAAATGGCCACTCGGGACCCTGGAAGGAAACTTGGAAAGTTGTGCACACTGATTTCTGGAAAGGGTACCAGGAGTGACCTTGAATCATCTCTATGTTTGTATGTGTTTTGGGGGAATCCTCTGTAGTTCCCTTCAATAAACCTGACACCCTGAGTGGATAGTGATCTTTGATTTAGTGTTTCCTAACACTAAATAGTGATAACTCATAATTGTAATAATTACAATCATAGTAATTAACAAGAAGATAGCTGTCTGGTGAGAGCAATAATAAGAAACCTAAGGAGCTGAGAATAGAATCTAGTTCTCTGTGAGTGGGTGACCAGAACCCAGAGCAGAACTTGAGATAGTTTGCCTCAAAGTCTTAGGCCTGCTCCTTGAACCGTGTTCCCTAAAGGCAAAGCAGCAAAAGGGGGAAAAAGAAACACCCAAAGTGGGCCATAGGTGATAACAAGGATTTCTCAAAGAGCGCCCGTGGGTGAGGCTTGCTGGGAAGATAGGAACCCAGGTCCAGGGCCTGCCTGCACCCATCCTCATCCTGGAGCTTGGGGTGCCTCCCTGGAAGGCAGGCAGGATTGGTGATCCACTCCCTGCCCCCCTACAAGGAACATTATTCCCCCAGCACTGTTTTAGCCCTCAGTGCCAGCAGCCTTTCTGCCATCTGTTCTTCCCGGGTCCTTCAATATCTTCACGTATCTGTTACTGTATAACTGCCTAGGGATGCTAGAAGGTGCCATCCCTGTTCTTCTGGCTGGCAGGTGGAGAAACTAGCTGGCAGAAATAGTTCCTGGAGAACTTAGAAAATTCTGTGAAGGCTGGAAATAAAACACCAAAGGAAAAAGGAGTTAATAATTATGAACAAGCAGAGGTTGGGAAAGATTTTTAATCATATGAGTAATTGTAAACTATGGACCCTCAAACATAACAATTCAGAGCCAGAGCTAGATCTTATTCTTCCTGAAACAGGCTATATTAAAAAAAAAACTCCATGAGATCCTCCATGATAGAAGGATTGTTTATTTAAGGAGTGATGCAATAACGCATGGTGATCCATTGGCAAGAAAATAAAGTTGAACAAGAAATTATTATTAAAAATGCCATTGATGTAGTCAATTACTACATAAATTAACTTTCTGTTATAAAAATTCCTCCAGAATAGTCATAGCATATGAGTATTTATCACATGGAGGTGCTCAAACAAATGGATAAACTCTATAGATACATGTAGATACATAGATATAAATATGAATGTGGGAGAATAGCTTTATATATGGCATGAAAAAGCAAAGCATCTAAACAAGGATGTAACAATGTAAAAATGCCTTGCATAATCTCTGGTAACATTAAGCAGAGTGAAAAATCCTACTTCATATGATTATGAAAGAAAAGTATCCTCATATATTGCATATAGAGCCATAAAGTGCTACATTTGGGTTTAGCAACCAAGCAATACCTATTCACTTTGAAAATGCACATGAGTTTACAATGAGCAACTTCTGTGAATGTCCTTCAAAATAATAAACCCATTATTAAGAATGTCAAGCAAAAACATTCATGTTGACACTATTTTTAAGAGGCAGAAGAACCAAACTAAAAATCAAGCACTGAGCAAATGATTAATTTGAAGTTCACTTTTGTTTCAAAACAATCAAAATTTAAGAAATAATTATGTCTCTGGCAGAATACTCAGAGAGCATTCCAGCCTGTTACATGTGTGTTTTAATATTTTTATTGTGGTAAAATACACATAACACCATCTTAACCATTTTTAAGCATACAGTTCATAATATTAAGTATATTCACATTGTTCAAACTGTCACCACCATCCATCTGTAGAATGCTTTCATTTTGCTGAAACTACAACTATATCCATTAAACAATAATTCCTCATTTCCTCCTCTACCCTCTGGCAACCACCATTCTACTTTTTTACTATGTGAATATGACTACTCTTGGTATCTCACATAAGTGTAATCATACAGTATTTTGTCTTTGTGATTGGCTTACTTCACTTAGGATAGTATTCTCAATGTTCATTCATGTTGTGCGTATGTCAAAATTTCCATTCCATTTTTAGCCTGAATAATCCATTGTATGAATGTGTCACATTTTGCTTATCCATTCAACTTTAGCCTATGATTTTAACTGAGAAACATAATATTCAGTGAAATCTTTTAAGATATGAAAGTTTTGAAAAACGACTGATAACTATAGATCTCTCTACATGACAACTTGTTAACCTTCATGCATTAGAGAGGAAAGAAGAATGAGATAAATCCATGCCCACTAAAAGATGCCATCTTTGTCAAATCTTAAACAGGCAGATATTTTTTTCTAGAGTATCTGGTAGGCCTTGGACATCCTATCTGTGTCTCCCTATCAGCACAAACTTGTCGATACCTCTAGAAGTATTTTAGGGGGTTTGTTTATGAACTAATGTCAGTGAGAATGATGCTTATGAATTAACGGGGGCCCCAAAAAAGGGGGGATTAGAACAGGATTAGATTTGTGGGACTAGAACTGCTATTGAATGGACTCTACCCCTCACTCTTGAATTAAAAAGGTAATGTGAAGGCAGCAGCTGGAAATAAAAGGAATCCAGAAGTGGGTTTTTTTTGTTTTTGTTTTGTTTAGTTTGTGTGTTTTTGTTTTGTTTTGTTTTGGTTTTTTCAAATTTGAGGTTGGGACTTGGTGTAACACATTAAAATGATGGTCATATTTAGAGGGAGTAGTTTAAGATAAAGTGTATTTTTTATAAGCAATAGCATAAACTTTATGATATAGCAGGAAATAATACCCAAACTTAAAAGTAGAGATAAAGAACCTAGCTGGGATTGCAAGTAATTCCTTACCTGTTATGGGACAGATGGCATAGTGCAGGAATACTTTAAAATTTAATGGTTTGAAACATCTGCTTCCAAAATTATCTACTTTGTTTGTGAAATAAGTTATAAACCATCTGATGAATGTAAGGGAAAAGACGAGTCTAGAAATTCATCTGTCATACCAGAGGTTTGAAATACTATTATTTATTTTGCATGGAAGTTGAAATTGAGATGCAATACATAATAGGATTGCCAGGCATTTTTGAGAAATGACCAAAATGACCTGACATACAGTGGCATGTTTACTGTGTCTCATGGTGGAATTACTTCATTTTGGGAGCCAGAAATCTTAAGCCAGATTTTTATCTCTGCAGCCATAGGGATTCTACTTAAATGTATAATTCAGTTATGTATGATGGTGATAAAACTTTATTACCGGTACATTGTGCTGTGAATTAACATTTTTTTTTCCTTACTAGCCAAAAAGTTAAATTTACTTCCCATTTTAATTGGTTAGGTAATAAATTCTTAACATGTTCTTGAAAGTACTATGTGGCTAGTTTTACTATGTAATTCTTCCCTCCTCTATACTAATAATAGTTTATTTTTGCCACATCAAAATGTATCTTATTTATTCATCTTCCATTTTATTTTTAAGTCCAGATTTCCTTCAGTGAATTTGAACTTTATGTCCATAGAATGCCAGAATGTCTGGTTCTCTGCTATATATATCTTTAGACATTTGTCATGTTAAGGCAACATATTACAGTCTTTAAATTTTATTGTATCGGCATTTACTCCACCAATCTCATGTTCTGTTTTTGACTGTGTTCCTTTTCCATTTGTGTCTTGACTGTATTTTATTATTTTAACTGCCTCCCCAGGACTCTGGATCTGTGTTGTTTAATACAGTAACCATTGGTTGTATGTAGCTACTAAATTTATATTAATTAAAATTAAATAGCTTCACTTCAAATCCTCAGTAATGCTAGCCAAATTTCAGTTGTTTTGTAACCACATATACATGGTAGTTGCTGTATTTATTATACAATGCGGATATAGAGCATTTCCCTCATCATAGAACGTTCCACTGATGTACATTTACATTTTCATTCTACTTTTCTGGCCTAAAAATGGTTTCTTTTTTACTTATTAATTTTCTTGTGGATTTCCTGAAGTAATTTTTTTCATTTTACTTCTTAACTTCATGAGGTAGGTGCTTGCATCATTTATTATAATCCTCGTTTAATATAAATATTTAAAACACAATTTTTTGTGAATAATATTTTAGCTTTGTTCCATTGGTACTTTTACATAATATGTGCAAATATTATTATTTTTTATAATGTACATTTAAAAAATATTTATACCAAAGTTATTTAAAAGAGAGATTTCCCACTTAATTTTTATTTGGCATATTCTATCTTCTGTGGTTGTCATTATATTCTTTCTGGGTTTTTTTTGTTGGTTTTTTTTTTACATTTATTTATTCTGAAAGATCATATTCAACATCTGGTTTATTACTATTTTTTGTATATATGGAACTCACTTTAATAGATTACATCAGTTACCTTAAAAAAATATGAGATGATTAATCTTTTTCTTATTGTGAAATTAGCCTTAGAATGAATTATATGTCTGATTCAAGGGTAAAAAATACCATCATGGTTCAGTTTTGAGTTCCACAGAGTGGAATATGCTTGCAATATTATCAATTTTGACTTGCTACTATTATAAGGCTAGGGAGAAATTTATCTACTTAGAGAAACCAGAGAAAAACAACAAACCATCTGGGGTACAAAGGACTTGACTTTTCTCCTTCCTTCTGCCACAAT